>JASDQU010501790.1:32877-46983 GCA_032191745.1 Picea mariana
TCATTGTAGAAAGAGGGTAACCCACTTAGAAACCTTTGTATTTTGACCTTCTAATTCTTTATGAAGTCCACATACTTCAACAACTCAAAGAACCCCTTCTCATACTCATCCATTGTCATGCTTCCCAACTTGAGTTCAAAGAACTCTTTCATATTTATCTCATAATAATTCTCATACAAATATTTCTCTTAGAAATATCCTTTGAACTTCCTCCATTAGACCTTCCTCACATCAAGGTGTTTTTCTTGCTTAAGATGATCCCACCACATGGCTTCCTTTCCTTGCAAGTGGTAGTTTGCAATTCTTGTTTCTGCCCTGGAGGGATAATCATGTAACTAGAAGTATTTCTTCATATTTAGTAGTGAGGTATTAGCCTCTTCCCCCTTTCTATGCTCACCATTTAAAGTTGGTGGCTTTATTTTCCTAATTTATCTTTGTAATATTTCTCCCTCAAGCCTTCTCCTTTGTCTCTTCACAGGGGACACACTTGGGCTAATCCATATCCCTAAACTTGCATGATCTCTCCTTGTGGATTTCTTTAGGGAATGATGGTTCCTAATCAATATCCTTTACTACTTGTCATTCCCATTCTCATCCCTTTTTCTATGGGATATAGATGATTTCACTTGTCTAACACTAGTTGCTTTCTTTGTGCTAGAGTCTTTATTGGCTTTCCTCTGTAGCATGTTCAAGATTTGAAGTATCTCTTCCTAAGCCTTCATAATATTCTCATTATCTACCCTTTAACTCTGCACTTGTCTTTACAGGCTTCTCATAGTTACAGGTTCCTGCCTCTCTCTTATTCAATTAGATTCTTTCCTATCATTTCCCATGCTGACATGTAGCCCTATGAATTCCTCTCCATGACTATAGGACCCTTGGGAATATTCCATGGATGTAGTTATCATATAGGAACCAAAATCCCTTCGTGTACATCTAAATATGCAAGAAAATGTGCATGCAAATAAATTTTTGGTAGATAAAAATATATACATACACAATTTGGAAAACAATACATAAGTCTCTCTTCTCTTTAATGCCACCAATCATATTCTTTTTCATTAACTGTAACTTGTGTTGTCCAAATCAATTTTATTGGTTAATATATGTATTCTCCTCTCCAATATCTTTCCAATGATTACTTTCTTGCTCAATTCTGAGTTCTGAGTAGAAAGTTATGTCCATCTAAATATTGCTAATTTGCCCCTTTTCCTAGACTTAGAATTTTTAGCCAAATATGTTATCTCCCAAACTATGCACTTTTGGAGAATTTTCAATAAACAAAATTTGTCTTCCTTGATGAGTATACAAAAAGTCGAGAAAATAAAATTTTCCATATTTTCCATCTAGAGATCTTTTTCCTCCTCTGAAAATTCCAAAAATCCCCCCAAATTGGTCAAGAATAGTGGAGTTTTGCTTATTTCAGCATCCACATTCTAAAACCCTTTGGATTTATTCAATTCCTTCCTGGTTTAATTATGTTCCTACTTTCTGGACTCTCTCCAATAATTTTAGTTTGATCTGGTCCTAGATCTTTAAATAACATTATTTCACATTTTTTGACAAATCCAAGAAGAAATGGGCAATGGCCCTATTTGACACTTCTGTATATCTCTTCACTTTGGAAAAAACCTAGAAGTTTCATCTTGATCTAAATTAATCAACTCTAATTATGGCCAAAATAAGATTTTGGTCCCATGTTTTTTTTTTACACCGTGGAACAATTTTTTCTACGAGGCATCCTTGTTGTCATGGATGATAATGTGGCAATCTAGTTCCACATGGCACCCTGAGGTGATGGTATTTCACCCTCTTGTCCTACCTATTCCTACCCCATCAACTTCCATCATCTTTCTTCTCTTACATTTTACGATAGCCTTGAACATTAATAAAATAAAATAATTTACAAGCCCCACCTACCTAGCTGACACACATTTGACCTTGGATGGGACAAGGGTCTCACCCTGAATATCATCTTCCACGTGGCACGTCTTCATTGGATGTATGGATGGGTGGGCTCCATCCTTCACCTTTACCTTTGTGTGCACAAATTTTTCATGTCTCCCAGTTCTGACGGTGGAGATCGGGTGAGATCAATGGCTGAAAGGTCATCTCACATCCCAAAAGTGCTCGAGGTTTAACAATAATTCAATCAAAACATTCCAAACTACATTCCATGTGGCACAATCTCTGTGGTGTCACATGGTACAATGCCTCGGGCCAAAACCGCCTCGCTACCCATGTGACAGTGGTTTATGGTATTGCTATACCACCCTGCGAATGTGGCTCCCACATCACTTAGCACCATGCCACCCACTGCTACCATCAACCTACCACTATGGCATTCCATGGAACCTCTTTCATGTCACTACAATTTGGCCTCCACGTCATGTACAATAAAATACCCAAAATTTCCCAAATTTCAAATTCTTTTCCAATTTTCCAAACATGCATAATTTCAAAAATTTTACCAAGGATGTCATGGAACCCGAATTTAAGCTTCCTAATGGCCATTTTAGGCCTGGTGCACATTGAATCGACCTCTGCACACAAACTTCAACACTCTTAGGTTGAATTCTCAACCAATTATGTTGCAAAAATTGGGGCTTTTCCCCAATTTCTCCCAATTCTTCACGGCTACACTATTGTAACGTACTCAAGCACCCATAGGAAGGGCTACGCCACTTAAAATGGCTGCAACACACCCAACAACCAACAGGCATGGCATGCTACATTCCCAAGACTCAGTTCTCTAAACTTATCTCGAATTAAAAGGACTTCTCATTAATGTTAGAGGCATGAAAATCACATGCATAAGACAAGATCCACGTTATAGCATAAATAAGTAAACAATGTGCCATGCACAACAAATAACCAGAAGACATGCACATTAAATTACATATCTTAGAGATAATTAAATACATAGTGGAATAAAATTATACATAAAACACAGAGAACACTTATCTTTCAAGTAAACATTCACCAACTGGCTGCAGACTAAGGACGTTCCTCCCAACCATAGAAACTATTGTTGTTTTACTTTCAACAAAATGTCACCCCCGAGCCATGGTGTAACACCCTGGGTTTTAGACCCCCCATTTTAAATAATGTATTGTTACAATGCTGAGATGCCTAAGTGCCCAAACAATTATTAAACTGGCCAGTATTCCCAAGACATGTAATGTTTTTGATCATTATTATTAATAACTACATCGCTAGCTGCTAGGCAAACAAGGACTAGAGTTATAGGGGGCTATGATTCCACAAGAGAGGGGGCTTGAGGGCATAAATGTTTATTCCCTATTTTAATTACCCTTTTTGTTTAAGGGAGGGGATCAGTTACGTGAGATTATTGGGGAAGGCTAGGAGGTTCTTGATTCCCCACGAAAAATACTTAAACCCATCCCTGGTCTGATTGTGTGGTTGGTCATTGGCTCATTCGCTCCGTCACTTATGCATTCGTACCATTCTTTCCATCACACACTTACCCATTCATTGATCCATCCTCACCTGCGTCTTGGCTTGATAAAGGGAAAGGAACTGCTAAATATTAGGCACGAGATAGGTGGCTGTAGTGGTCGTTGGTGCAATCTAGCCATGACTTGAGGCCTGCATGTCTAGGATGCATTGGCCTATGCCCTGTTTTTCTCATAGCTGCGAGTCCTGAGAGTTCCAACATTGAGATTCTAGACTAGTTGTGCTGGATCCCTGGAAGGAGAAGGACTGCCTGAGGGACTGCGGGGCAGAGAAGGGTGGAGGTCCATTCTCTTGGGTGGTACATGCTGGGTAGAAGAGAGTTGGGTACTTGGATTGTTGTGGGTGCTAGGAAACCCATGAGAGCTTGAGAGATGACTGGTTTGGGAACCCAAGTAACACTCTCGAACTGTCCTTGTGGATTCAT
This sequence comes from Picea mariana, assembly GCA_032191745.1. NCBI lineage: Eukaryota > Viridiplantae > Streptophyta > Pinopsida > Pinales > Pinaceae > Picea > Picea mariana. The sequence continues at coordinate 36,779 of JASDQU010501790.1, forward strand.
AGACCTGGCTCAGGGGTGACACTACTGTTGATATTTGGAGCAGTAGTGTCTATGGTTGGGTGGAAAGTACTTGGTCTACAGCCAGTTGGTGTCTCCTTTTTATAAAGATAAGTGCTCTCTGTTGTGATATTATTATCTGTGTAAGAATGTATTTGGATGTGTATTTTAATTATCATTTAACTAAATCTTAGATTATGCATGCTTGTTGGATATTGTTGAGCATGTCGTTAAACCTTTTATCTTATGTGTCCTTATTAAATAAATAAGGTATCGGTAAGAGTATGAAGTCCAAGGGTGGGCTTGAAGGTAACATACCCCGACATGTGGGTGGTTGGGGATGTTACAGATTGGTATCAGAGCTTCTGGTTGAAACACTGAGATGGTATGTTCTGGGTCTATTTGTCAGAGTCTCATGGTCGAGATCAAACTCTGACCGTGAAGTTGAAAAGATCAGGAGGAATGGATTTGCAGAATCTATGTAGGATTTAGATCATCAGAGATCCGTTGTAAGGGGTTTAAAGGATCGTGACCATCCCGTTCAAATTCGGGAGTGATTTCCACTCTAGGATCAGGAGAGATCCATGATCGTTGGATCGTAGGAAAGGTGATCAGAGGTCGTCCGATGAAAATGAAGCAAGGGTTAAGGTCACAACTATCAAATCCCATTCGAGAGAGAGATCAACAGACAACAGGAATTGCGGGAGCCAAGTTGCATGAGAGATAATTCCTCAAGGCGGTCCCACAATCCAAACCAAATTTTCACCGAGGGGTTACATGTCAACATCAAGAGAATTACGAGGAGAAAAGTGGGTTACTCCAAACTACCGATGCCTTCCCCCACAAATTGAAATGCATGCAGTGATTTGACATGTTAATACTCAAGCATCGAACCTTTGAAGAGAAGAAGTAGCCGGAGACCGTTGATATGTAGGAGGACACATGTCAACTAATTTTGTGCTCCGGGTGAAAGCACTCCTAGAAAAGGAGAGCGAGGAGAAGTTGAGAATTGAGATTTTCAGACCCCAGAGATCAAAGTGAATCACACCCGTCTGATCCAGGAGGAAACGTGGCATAAATACGAGCACTTTGGGGGAAAGAGAGGGTTGAGAGTTGAGTTCTCCGAAGTCCGGAGACCCGAAGAAATCATAGCCGTCGATTTGCGAGGGGCATGCATCAGTAGATCGTGAGCCTCAGATAAAAGAATTTTCGGAAAGAGTTAAGGGTTGAGATTCCTGAAGTCAAGTCCAGAGTTTTTATGGACCATCTAATAAAAGAGACACATGGTGACAGTTTGGCCAGTTCAGAAAATCAAAGTTCAAGAGAATTGGAAATGTGTTAGTGTGGAAACTCCTGAAGTCTCGAGAGCCTGAAGAGTCAAAGTGGTGAGGCATGATGACGTCACTAGGAGGTGATGTGGACTCTGAAATTTCTGAAGTGACATGGCTTGCGGATGTCACCGGAGATGATAAGGACACATGGGATGTGCGCCATATGTCAGTAATTTTTGAACATGCAGATGACTGAAATGTCAGTTAGGACGTGACACGTGTCACTCGCTCGATTGGGCCACGTGTCCACTTACAATATTTTTCTATGTGGTGACGGATCATGGACTTCGAAGAAGTTACTTCGAGAGTTTTCAGTTGATATTTGAATCTCCCAAAGCCCAGAGAGCTGAAGACCCGAAGTAAATATCGACTTTCGGATCATCCGAAGTAGGCTTGAAGTAGACCTGAACCATCAGATCAGGAGAACATGTGGTGTGAAGCTGTGGATTTCAGGTAAGGACCTGAAGTAAATGTCGATCATCAAATATTCTGAATTAATTCCCCACCAGCCAATTCAATAGGATGAGTGGAAGAATCCTGTCTATTTCGAGGGAAGTAAAGCTTGATTTTTGAGAATTCCGAAGTCCAGAATTTTGAAACGACCACAATCGTTGATCTGGGAGAGGTAAATATGAACTGTTGGTTCCCAAGAGATAGATCTTGATCGTCCATTTAGAAGCACCATCAAGATCATAATATCAACGATCACCTCACATTGAGGGGACATGAGGTGCTTGGGATTTACGAAGTCGAGGGCAAGACGCAATCAAGACCACAGTTTTGGGAAGGACATGTGGTGGCTTGAGTTGAATTGTGGGGTGAAAAGTAGTTTGGTTTCAAACCACCTTGGAGTTTTTCCGCAATCACACTTCTGCGTGAGGTCACTAGCTAAGGTCACATCTAAGGAGGGGCCAAGAGAAAAGGAGCTAGCGCCAACTCTAATATTTTTTCAAGGGCGAAGGAGAAGGTCACGGGGGCCATCAAACCTGCACCAAAAAGCCAGAAGGTCCTGTGTTTAGATACAAAACTAAACCATCAAGGTTTTAGAGAGCCAATTTGGATTGGGATTGAAGATCCTTGACTGGGAGGACGCATAACTCTTAGGAGAGAAGGGGGTCTGCATTAAGAAGAAAAACAAATTGTATCATTGTTGACAATTTTGTTTATCATATACGTAATTCTAACAAAATGGTCGCTTGCAAATTTTGCAGAATTAAGGGGCTTAAGCACGTCATCTCAGGATGTGTGTTGAGGAAATGGAAGAAGGATAGGAAGCCTCCATTCATGATAAGGAGGTCGGAGACCAAAATACCAGAGTTGTTAATGCAAATATAGAGTCCAATGGACACAAGGGAAAAGGAGAGCATGAAATGTTAATAGAAAAGGTAAGAAACCTGAAGATGGAAGTGCAGAGCTACAAAGAAGACAATGAGAGACCGATGAGAGAGAAAATTCAGATAAATGCTTGAGTGTTGCAGAGCTTAAATCAATTGCAGAGACAAATGAAGAAGGGATCAAACTCAAGACAAGAGGAAGAAGGCGGGTTCCATGAAATAAGGGATGATCATGGAAGAGATGGTTATTCCAAAAGTGCTAGCAGAGCTCATGGACACCACTCACCTCCTTACTCAGAAAGAAAGTTTTATGCATCGGAAGATCCCATAAGAAATCTAGAGGTGTCTCGTATCAGACACCAAAGAAGGAAACAAGAGGTAGATAGTTTGCAAGGAGAGATGAGGAAGCTCAAGCCATCTTCCTTTTATGGTGAAAGAGAAAGGGAAGATGATGTCGAAGCATGGTTTCTTATGCTCAGGAGATATTTTCAGTTGCATGACTATTCCTCAAACCTGGAACCTAGAATTTCCACCTACCATTTACATGGAAAAGATGCAATGTGGTGGGACCAACTGAAGAAAGTGGAACATGTTAATGAAAGTAGGATCATTTGGAAGCAGTTCAAGAAGTACTTCCAGAAGGAGTACCTCTTAGATCATTTCTATGAAAATAAAATGCATAAGTTCTTTGAAATCAGGTTGGGAAGCATGACTATGGAAGAGTACGAGAAGAAGATCTTAGGATTGTTAAAATATGTCAGGTTCATTGCTGATGAGAAAGTGAAAATACATAGATTTCTAAGTGGATGGCTAGCCTTTTATAAGGAAACGATCAAGTATGATGAGCCCAAGTGTTGGCCCTTGGTTATGGAAGTAAGTGAAGGATAAAGAAGAAAAGGCAAAATGCAAACTACGTGGAAGACACAGTGACTGATACTGGGTCGAAGTGAGCAAAAGAGAAAAAAAGACAGAGTGGAGTAAGAGAAAACAAGTCGTTGGACGAGGTGATCGAGGATGACAGATCAACAAGGAAGAGGGATCGTGGACAACTCAACAAGCAAAAGAAGATGTCAATAGATGCTTTGAAGCACCACGCATGAAGGAAGGAAAGACAGGCTGGCGAAGCCCTGAAAATGTGGTTCAAGTTGACCTAGGGTTTTAGACACCTAGGTTTCGGCCTAAGGGTGTCCGAGAGCTATTGTAATGTATAAATAAATATCAAGAAGAGTAAGAAAGGGTCCGTTACTGGTGGCGAGTTCATAGTTACTATTGAGTGATTATTGTTGTGTGAGAGAGAAGTGCTGAGTGTGAGAGCCTTCTGGTATTGTAAGATCTTTAGTTGGGTGCGAAGATCAACCCTGTAGCTGGGTGTGTAGGGAAAGGAGAGAAAGAGAGAGAAGAAGATAATATATGCTATCTAAGAGCGCAGATAAGAACTGTATGCTTCCATCTTAATATATCATAAAGAATAGTTATGTCGACGTAGCCCTAGGGAGAGGGTGAACCACATATATCTTGTGTTATGTGTGATTGATGATGTTTTCTCTGTCATTTGATATGTCGATATTGTGATATTGTGTTAGATCTGAAATTTACTTGCGAAGTAGGTTTAAGAAAGATAAATAATAACTAGGTGACTATGTGTTGTTATTGTGAATCCACTCTGCATTTCCTCTAGTTGTAGACACCTATGTCCTATAACCCCCTATATCTACTTCGAGTGAGATTGCATCTGCTTCGTAGATGTTTCTGAAAGGGCCAATAGTTAGGGCTTGTTGGTGCGCTATTAGAGCTGTACCTTGGTCTACCCCTGTGCCAACAAATGGTTCCATTGTTGGAACATGAATAATCTTGAGTGAATGTCAAGGTGGTTTCCATCGAAGATAGATATTCAGAAGTGGATAGAGGATCAAGAAAAGGACTTCGTTAAATCCTAGAACAAGAACCCTAATCTTAGTATAGAGGATTGGTTGGGAAGATATATCTTTACTGATATACACGAGATTTTCTTTGGAGGAATCCATCGGGAGCTATATGAGTGGCTATCTAGGTTAGAAGATACCCAGTTTGAAGTCAAACTCAGACCACTTATGGTTTGGATGTCGGCGCTGATCAAGAAGGTGAAGAAAGTTGACAACGCTGTGCCAAGAACAGTAGATCACTAGTTTGATAGCACTATCGGAGGGTATATCACTGAGCTTGTTGTTGATAGAGTAGAATCATATAGCCAAGCAAAGAGATATTTCTTTAAGGGACCTAGAGGAAAATTTTTACATTTTCTGAAGTTGAAGATCAATATGCTATTACATGAGAAGAACATCTTGAAGATACAGTAATCAGTCAGATCAAAAGAGCTAATGTTCAAAAATTTAGACAGAGACATTGACACAGAGGCTATACATACGCGTAGTGGGAGAGTGTTTAGAGAAGTTCATCTTGTGAACATGTTTAAGATGAACTATGGAGACAAAGGGTTCTACAGTGGAGAAGAGGCAGATCTAACAGGCGAAGAGCATTCAGAATCCGCTAGGACAGAGGAACCTCACCGAGAAGAACCAAAAACTTCATGAATTGTGCCGACTATTGAAGTAAGTACTATTATTACTCTTGCTGTTTCGACAACAGTAAGAAATCAGAGTAATTAGAGTCATCAGAACGCTGAGAGCATTGTCACTAGCAGTCCACCACATACTCAGTCAGGAAACCTAGGAAGATCTATGGTAGATGAGATGAGGTTACCCACCTTTAGAGGAGATGGATCTGGAGATCCTGATCAACATTGGTTTCTATGTGAAGCTGTGTGGAGTATTAATAATATCACTGATGAAGCTGTAAAATGAGCTCAATTCAGCACTACCCTAAGAGATCACGCACTGAGCTCGTACATGAAATTTGTCTAAGGACCTACACCTAAACTGTTGAATGCCATTAAGACTGTGCTAATTACCGAATTCAAGAAACCTAAGTCAGAGTCATAGTGCATTAAAAAACAAAAAGAAATCAAGCAGAGAATAGTCGAACCTGTGTGGGAGTTTGATTAGAGATTTAAGACTTTGATAGGCCATTTGAGTTTTCAGATCCCAGATGAGTAGAACAAGGAATGGTTCATTACTGCCCTCTTACCACACATCAGATTTCCTCTTATGAAACAGAAGATTGCTTCGCAAGATGAGGCACTAGAGATTGCCATGAAGTTAGAATCGAACCCTATGGGAGAATCCAACTCAGGCATGAGTCAAATCTTGAGTCGGCTAACTAGTTTATCTCTACAGGTCGAAGATATGAAGAAATACAAGGGAAAATATAAAAGAGAAGACATCTTGTGTATCTGATTCAAATCAGAAGGCCATGACAAGAAACACTGTCCCCTATTTCATGAATACTTGGCCTCTGGAGCTCTGAGCCGTTTGAAGCAATTTACCCTAACCTGCTGTGAGGTATGTAGAAATCGACATTTCCCTGGTGAATGTTACTATCTATAAAAATATGTCCAGACATCCAACAATTTGTATTACACGTTCTGTAATTCGGTAGGACACTATGACATGGATTGTAGAGCTTACAATCTCATTCATTAAAGGCCAAGGGATATATACAAAATTCAAGTTGAAGTACATCAATAAGGAAGCACTGCACAGTATAATTCCCCAGGGAGAGGAAACTTCAACCCTTGTGGTGGATTCCAAGGAAGAGGAAGAGGAGGAGGTATGGGAAGAGGTTGAGGATAGATCATCTGTTATAACTACCCATAGCCATGACACTAATAAAGGGACTGTTAGAACCCTTGTACCAGTTGCAGCTACTGCAACTCAATCAAGCATGTTATCGAGGAATGTCCAACATTGCTGGCTAAGCTTCAGGAGAAACGAGGAGGAAACCAACAAATACAACTAGTCAAAGCAGAACCTCATGGAACATATCCTAGAGTTGCTGTTATCACTAAAGGAGGCACTGTTACAGGAGAATACAGAGTGACCCAAGGAAAGACTACAGAAGAATCATGAGTCAGGAAAGCTGCAGAGAAGACACAAGAGTTTGATCCAAGGAAAGAGAAGCAGATATTTGAGGAAGAAGGAAAGGAATTCATAAGAGATCAGGATTCTTCATCAAAGGTTCGACCATAAGTAAGAGAATATGGAATGCCTCTAGCAGTTGATCAGTCTACTTCGCCAGGAGATGGAAAAGAGGTGAGTAAATGTGTCATTTTCTTGTATACGTTTATAGAGTTGATTAAAGACGAAAAAGCCATACAAGAACTACAAAATTTGGTCATAAAGTATGAGATGGGAAGGGTAGATCCTTTGCTCAATAAAGGATTACATCAAATATCCAAGAAGATAAGGACAAATAAACAACTACACCTTAATTCACAGATTGGAGAGTACGATATAGACTATGTGGTCCTTGACTTAGGGTCAGAGGTCAATGTCATGACAATGTAGACCTAGGCACTGATGGGAAAACCTAAGTTGGTCTATTCCCCTATCAGGCTTAGGATGGCTAATCAGCAAGCTGTAAGCCCCTTTAGAATACTGGAGCATGTCCCTGTGGACATCGACGGAGAAAGGACATTTGCAGACTTCGAGGTGATTGAGATCGTTGATGATAGTTGTCCTTACCTTGTGCTATTAGGAATTGATTGGGCTTTCAATAATTCCACTGTGGTTTATTTAAAGAAAATAAGAATGAAATTTAAAGGATATTTCCTTAGGGTCATTGCCCTTTTGGATTCTGATGAAGGTCAGAGATACATAGAACCCATCAAAGAAGAAGACCGCACATATGAACTAGAAAACATATACAAATTAACAACCAGACAACATGACTACATTAAGCCTACAATAGATGGGAATTTGAGATGGCGAAGTGACAACGCATGCTCATCGAATTAAGAAGAAGCACTGGAGAACTGTCAGAAAAAAATGTATGAATTATCTATAAGGAGATGTGCTAGATTAACTAGATAAGTTCGCTGGATCGGCACAACAGTACATAAATTGCCCACTTTTGATGGTCTAAATCACGTAGAAGAATTATTAGTGAACTTTGAAGAAATTGTACCAACACAACAAATATTGTCGGCAATGTATGAGGCCCTGAAATCAACTCCAGTGAGATGGTGCGAGACACACAAAAACAATATTACAGACTGGGTACAATTTCACACTTTGATGAAAGCGCGATTTTCAGAGTAGGTAGAAGGTTGCGAAGTTAGGTACATAGGTCGAAGCTTTCCGAAGGACCATGTGCGAAGTTGTGAGGAAGCTTGGAGCAACATTCCTTAAGAACAATGGGAACACAAATTCATTAACACACTGGACACAAATCCCATCAACTGGTATCTTCAAGAAGAACTGCGCCTCATCACTGTAGATTGGGAAGGTATGAACCAGAACTTTGTAACTACATTTTTGTTTGAAATCCAATATCCTACAGTAGATCAAGCATTATAGGATGTAAGACAAAAAGTGTTCGAGGAGGCACCTAGCCTCCCTTTGGAGCAAGAAGAGGATGAATGGACTGCGCCTCTTCAGAAGTTGCAAGGCTGTTACAATATCAATGCTGCTGAAGACGATGATCCTAGGAATGTGAACATCGCAGAAACAAAAGGACAAAGAGATGTAGAAGGACCAAGAGTGAAACTATCTTTTGTTGGAAAACCAATCAAAATAAAAAAAATCAACATTGGAACAGAACAGACACCAAAACTTGCAAATGTTGGAGACTATTGGGATGCTTCCACTATTGACAAGATCACAGAGTTACTGCATGAATATCAAGACTTGTTTGCAACCAAGTTCACTGATATGAAGGAAATTAAAGGAACCATGGGATAAATGAGGATCCCTTTGAAACCATATGTAAGGCTAGTCAAACATAGACCCTATAGATTGAACCCCAAATATAAGAAGAAAGTGAAGATTGAGCTTGATAGAATGCTGGAAGAAGGAATCATAGAACCTATTGAAGAGTCAGAGTGGATTAGCCCTATGGTGGTACAAGGTAAGAAGACAGGAGAAATCAGGATCTGTGTAGATATTACGAATATGAATGATGCATGTTTTCATGACCCATTCCCTATGCCATTCACTGACAAAATGTTAGACAAAGTAGGAGGACATGAGGTATATTCTTTTACAGATGGATTTTTAGGATACCATCAGATCCAGATTGCCAAGGAAGATCACCATAAGACCGCATTTTCAACAGAATGGGGATCCTACCAGTATACAGTGATGCCATTTGGATTGAATAATACACCAACTATGTTTTCTAGGGTGGTGGTCAAAGCGTTTAAGGAGTTTTTACATAAATTCCTGGAAGCATATTTTGATGACTGGACTGTTTTCAGTATTTTGCAAAATCATATTGAATGTTTAAGACTAATGTTTGATAAGTGCAGGAAATGCCATATTTCCTTGAACCTGAAGAAGTGCATCTTCTTTTCACCCTTTAGAGTGTTGCTGGGCCATATTGTCTACAAGAAAGGATTGCTGGTAGATCCATCCAAAATTTCCATTATAGTCGATCTATCCCCTCCTACTTTAGTCAAATAGTTGCACATTGCACTGGGACATATTGGTTACTACAAGAAGTTCATTAAGGGATAAACATAGATAAAAACACCCATGGATAAGATTTTAAATAAAGACTGTCAGTTTCATTGGACAGAAGAATTCCAGCAGAGCTTCGAAACACTAAAATAGAAAATGGTTACTGCACCTATTTTGGTTTTCCCAGATTGGAGTAAGGAATTTCACGTGCATGCTGATGCATCTTCTATCGAATTAGGAGCAGTGTTAGCACAACCGAGAGCTGGAGACATTTACCACCCGTTAGCCTTTGCTAGTAAGAAGATATCAGCAATTGAGATTAATTACATCACCATAGAGCGAGAAGGATTAGCCATGGTGTATGCACTGCAGAAGTTTCACCACTACTTGTTGGGATGGATAGAGCAGAAAGCACAGGCTGCCCTGCACAGTCTAAAGTCGAAATGAGACAAAAATATTCAATATGAAGTGCCTTGGGATGAGTCAAAGGTGAGTGTTGGGGGCCTGTTGGCCCTTTGTTATGGAATTAAGTGAAGGATAAAGAAGAAAAGGAAAAATGTGAACTGCGCGGAAGACACATTGACTGATACTGGGTGGAAGTGAGAAAAAGAGCAGAAAAGACAAAGCGAAGTAAGAGAAAGAAAGTCATTGTAAATGGAGATCGAGGATGACAGATCAGCAAGGAAGAGGGATCATGGACAACTCAGCAAGCGAAAGTAGATGTCAACAGATGCTTTGAAGCACCACGCGTGAAGGAAGGAAAGATAGGCTGGTGAAGCCCTGAAAATGCAGGTCAAGTTGACCTAGGGTTTTGGTATCCAGAGTTTTGAAACCTAGGTTTCGGCCTAAGGGTGTCTGAGAGATATTGTAATGTATAAATAAAGATTGAGAGGAGTAAGAAAGGGTTCGTTATTGGTGTATATTTCATAGTTACTATTGAGTGACTGTTGTTGTGTGAGAGAGAAGTGTTGAGTGCGAGAGCCTTCTGG
>JASDQU010501790.1:47156-63713 GCA_032191745.1 Picea mariana
TATTATCTGTGTAAGAATGTATTTGGATGTGTATTTTAATTATCGTTTAACTAAATCTTAGATTATGCATGCTTGTTGGATATTGCTGAGCATGTCGTTAAACCTTTTATCTTATGTGTCCTTATTAAATAAAGAAGGTACTGGTAAGAGTATGAAGTCCAAGGGTGGGCTTGAAGGCAACATACCCTGACATGTGGGTGGTTGGGGATGTTATAGATTGGTATCAGAGCTTCTGGTTGAAGCACTGAGATGGTATGGTCCGAGTCTATTTGTCAGAGTCTCATGGTCGAGATCGAAATCTGACTGTGAAGTTGAAAATATCAGGAGGAATGGATTTGCAGAATCTATGTAGGAGTTAGATCATCAGAGACCTGTTGTAAGGGGTTTAAAGGATTGTGACCATCCCGTTCAAATTCAGGAGTGATTTCCACTCTAGGATCAGGAGAGATCCATGATCATTGGATCATAGGAAAGGTGATCAGAGGTCATCCGATGAAAATGAAGCAAGGGTTAAGGTCACAACTATCAAATCCCATTGGAGAGAGAGATCAACGGACAACAGGAATTGCGGGAACCAAGTTGCATGAGAGATAATTCCTCAAGGCGGTCCCACAATCCAAACCAAATTTTCACTGAGGGGTTACATGTCAACGTCAGGAGAATTGCGAGGATAAAAGAGGGTTACTCCAAACTACCGATGCCTTCCCCCACAAATTGAAATGCATGCAGTGATTTGACATGTTAATACTCAAGCATCGAACCTTCGAAGAGAAGAAGTAGCCGGAGACCGTCGATATGTAGGAGGACACACATCAACTGATTGTGTGCTTCGAGTGAAAGGACTCCTAGAAAAGGCGAGCGAGGAGAATTTGAGAATTGAGATTTTTGGACCCCGGAGATCGAAGTGAATCACACCCGTCTGATCTAGGAGGAAACGTGGCATAAATACGAGGACTTCGGGGGAAAGAGAAGGTTGAGAGTTGAGTTCTCCTAAGTCCGAAGACCCAAATAAATCATAGCCGTTGATTTGCGAGGGACATGCATCAGTAGATCGCGAGCCTCGGATAAAAGAATTTTTGAAAAGAGTTAAGGGTTGAGATTCCTGAAGTCTTGAAGTCCAGAGTTTTTATGGACCATCTAATAAAAGAGACACATGGTGACAGTGTGGCCAGTTCAGAAAATCAAAGTTCGGGAGAATTGGAAAAGTGTTAGTGTGGAAACTCCCGAAGTCTCGAGAGCCTAAAGAGTCAAAGTGGTGAGGCATGATGACGTCACTAGGAGGTGATGTGGACCCTAAAATTTCTGAAGTGACGTGGCTTGCAGATGTCATCGGGGATGACAAGGACACATGGGATGTGCGCCATATGTCAGTAATTTTTGAACATGCAAATGATTGAAATATCAGTTAGGACGTGACACATGTCACTCGCCCGATTGGGCCACGTGTCCACTTACAATATTTTTCTATGTGGTGACGGATCATGGACTTCGAAGAAGTTACTTCGAGAGTTTTCAGTTGAGATTTGAAGCTCCCAAAGCCTAGAGAGCTGGAGACCCAAAGTAAATGTCGACTATCGGATCGTCCGAAGTAGGATTGAAGTAGACCTGAACCATCAGATCAGAAGAACATGTGGTGTGAAGCTGTGGATTTCAGGTAAGGACCTGAAGTAAATGTCGATCATAAAATATTCTGAAGTAATTCCCCACCGGCCAATTCAATAGGATGAGTGGAAGAATCCTGTCTATTTCGAGGGAAGTAAAGCTTGATTTTTGAGAATTCTGAAGTTCAGAATTTTGAAACGACCACAATCGTTGATCTGGGAGAGGTAAATATGAACTGTTGGTTCCCAAGAGATAGATCTCGATCATCCATTTAGAAGCACCATCAAGATCATAATATCAACGATCACCTCACATTGTGGGGACATGAGGTGCTCGGGCTTTACGAAGTCGAGGGCAAGACACAATCAAGACCATGGTTTTGGGAAGGACATGTGGTGGCTTGAGTTGAATTGTGGGGTGAAAAGTAGTTTGGTTCCAAACCACCTTGGAGTTTTGCCGCAATCATGCTTCTGTGTGAGGTCACCAGCTAAGGTCACATCTAAGGAGGGGCCAAGAGAAAAGGAGCTAGCACCAACTCTAAGATTTTTTCAAGGGTGAAGGAGAAGGTCACGGGGGCCATCAAACCCATGCCAAAAAGCCAGAAGGTCCTGTGTTTAGATACAAAACTAAACCATCAAGGTTTTAGAGAGCCAATTTGGCTTGGGATTGAAGATCCTTGACTGGGAGGTCGCACAAATCTTAGGAGAGAAGGGGGTCTGCATTAAGAAGAAAAAGAAATTGTATCATTGTTGACAATTTTGTTTATCATATGCATAATTCTAACAAAATGGTCGCTTGCAAATTTTGCAGAATTAAGGGGCTTAAGCACATCATCTCAGGATGTGTGTTGAGGAAATGGAAGAAGGAGAGCGAGCCTCCATTCATGATAAGGAGGTCGAAGACCAAAATACTAGAGTTGTTAATGAAAAGATAGAGTCCAATGGACACAAGGGAAAAGGAGAGCATGAAACGTTAATAGAAAAGGTAAGAAACCTGAAGATGGAAGTGCAGAGCTACAAAGAAGACAATGAGAGACCGATGAGAGAGAAAATTTAGATAAATGCTTGAGTGTTGCAGAGCTTAAATCAATTGCAGAGACAAACGAAGAAGGGATCAAACTCAAGAGAAGAGGAAGAAGGTGGGTTCCATGAAATAAGGGATGATCATGGAAGAGATGGTTATTCTAGAAGTGCTAGTAGAGCTCATGGACACCACTCACCTACTTACTCAGAAAGAAAGTTTTATGCATCGGAAGATCCCATAAGAAATCCAGAGGTGTCTCGTATCAGACACCAAAGAAGGAAATAAGAGGTAGATGGTTTGCAAGGAGATATGAGGAAGCTCAAGCCACCTTCCTTTTATGGTGAAAGAAATAGGGAAGATAATGTCAAAGCATGGTTTCTTAGGCTCAGGAGATATTTTCAGTTGCATGACTATTCCTCAAACCTGGAAGCTAGGATTTCCACCTACCATTTACATGGAAAAGATGCAATGTGGTGGGACCAATTGAAGAAAGTGGAACATGTTAATGAAAGTAGGATCACTTGGAAGCAGTTCAAGAAGTACTTCCAGAAGGAGTACCTCTTAGATCATTTCTATGAAAATAAAATGCATAAGTTCTTTGAAATCAGGTTGGGAAGCATGACTATGGAAGAGTACGAGAAGAAGCTCTTAGGATTGTTAAAATATGTCAGGTTCATTGGTGATGAGAAAGTGAAAATACAGAGATTTCTAAGTGGACGACTATCCTTTTATAAGGAAACGATCAAGTATGATGAGCCCAGGTGTTAGCCCTTGGTTATGGAAGTAAGTGAGGATAAAGAAGAAAAGGCAAAATGCAAACTACGTGGAAGACACAGTGACTGATACTGGGTCGAAGTGAGCAAAAGAACAAAAAAGATAGAGTGGAGTAAGAGAAAACAAGTCATTGGACGAGGTGATCAAGGATGACAGATCAACAAGGAAGAGGGATCGTGGACAACTCAGCAAGAAAAAGAATATGTCAACAGATGCTTTGAAGCACTGCGCATGAAGGAAGGAAAGACAGGTTGGCGAAGCCCTGAAAATGTGGTTCAAGTTGACCTAGGGTTTTAGACACCTAGGTTTTGGCCTAAGGGTGTCCGAGAGATATTGTAATGTATAAATAAATATCAAGAGGAGTAAGAAAGGGTTCGTTATTGGTGGCGAGTTCATAGTTACTATTGAGTGATTATTGTTGTGTGAGAGAGAAGTGCTAAGTGTGAGAGCCTTATGGTATTGTAAGATCTTTAGTTGGGTGCGAAGATCAACCCTGCAGCTGGGTGTGTAGGGAGAGGAGAGAAAGAGAGAGAAGAAGATAATATCTGCTATCTAAGAGTGCAGATAAGAACTTTATGCTTCCATCTTAATATATCATAAAGAACAGTTATGTGGACGTAGCCCTAAGGAGAGGGTGAACCACGTATATCTTGTGTTATGTGTGATTGATGATGTTTTCTCTGTCATTTGATATGCTGATATTGTGATATTGTGTTAGATCTGAAATTTACTTGCGAAGTGGGTTTAAGGAAGATAAATAATAACTAGGTGACTGTGTGTTGTTATTGTGAATCCACTCTGCATTTCCTCTGGTTGTAGACACCCGTGTCTTGCAACCCCCTATATCTACTTCGGGTGAGATTGCATATTCTTCACAGATGTTTCTGAAAGGGCCAATAGTTAGGGATTGTTGGTGCGCTATTAGAGCTATACCTTGGTCTACCCCTGTGCCAAAAAATGGTTCCATTGTCGGAACATGAATAATCTTGAGGGAATGTCAAGGTGGTTTCCATCTAAGATAGAGATTCAGAAGTGGATAGAGGATCAAGAAAAGGACTTCGTTAAATCCCAGAACAAGAACCCTAATCTTAGTACAAAGGATTGGTTGGGAAGATATATCTTTACTGATATACATGAGATTGTCTTTGGAGGAATCCATCGGGAGCTATATGAGTGGCTATCTAGGTTAGAAGATACCCAGTTTGAAGTCAAACTCAGACCACCTGTGGTTTGGATGTCGGCGCTGATCAAGAAGGTGAAGAAAGTTGACAACGCTGTGTCAAGAGTAGTAGATCACTAGTTTGATAGCACTATCGGAGGGTATATCACTGAGCTTGCTGTTGACAGAGTGGAATCATATAGCTAAGCAAAGAGATATTTCTTTAAGGGACCTAGAGGAAAATTTTTACATTTTCTGAAGTTGAAGATCAATATGCTATTACATGAGAAGAACATCTTGAAGATACAGTAATCAGTCAGATCGAAAGAGATAATGTTCAAAAATTTATACAGAGACATTGACACAGAGGCTGGACATACGCGCAGTGGGAGAGTGTTTATAGAAGTTCATCTTGTGAACATGTTTAAGAAGAACTACGGAGACAAAGGGTTCTACAATGGAGAAGAGGCAGATCTAACAGGCGAAGAGCATTCAGAATCCGCTAGGACAAAGGAACCTCACCGAGAAGAACCAAAAACATCATGAATTGTGCCGACTGTTGAAGTAAGTACTATTATTCCTCTTGTTGTTTCGACAACAGTAAGCAATCAAAGTAATCTAAGTCATCAGAATGCTGAGAGCATTTTCACTAGCAGTCCACCACATACTCAGTCAGGAAACCTAGGAAGATCTATGGTAGATGAGATGAGGTTACCCACCTTTAGAGGAGATGGATCTGGAGATCCTGATCAACATTGGTTTCTATGTGAAGCTGTGTGGAGTATTAATAATATCACCGATGAAGCTGTAAAATGAGCCCAGTTCAGCACTACCCTAAGAGATCACGCACTGAGCTCGTACATGAAATTTGTCTAAGGACCTACACCTAAACTGCTGAATGCCATTAAGACTGCGCTAATTACTGAATTCAAGAAACCTAAGTCAGAGTCATAGTGCATTACAAAACTAAAAGAAATCAAGCAGAGAATAGTTAAACCTGTGTGGGAGTTTGATTAGAGATTTAAGACTTTGATAGGCCATTTGAGTTTTCAGATCCCAGATGAGTAGAACAAGGAATGGTTCATTACTGCCCTCTTACCACACATCAGAGTTCCTCTTATGAAACATAAGATTGCTTCGCAAGCTGAGGCACTGGAGATTGCCACGAAGTTAGAATCGAACCCTATGGGAGAATCCAACTCAGGCATGAGTCAAATCTTGAGTCGGCTAACTAGTTTATCTCTACAGGTCGAAGATATGAAGAAATACAAGGGAAAAGATAAAAGAGAAGACATCTAGTGTATCAGATTCAAATTAGAAGGCCATGACAAGAAACACTGTCCCCTATTTCATGAATACTTGGCCATGGAGCTCTGATCCCTTTGAAGCAATTTACCCTAACCTGCTGTGAGGTATGTAGAAATCGACATCGCCCTGGTGAATGTTACTATCTGCAAAAATATGTCCAGACACCCAACAATTTGTATTACATGTTCTGTAATTCAGTAGGACACTATGACATGGATTGTAGGGCTTACAATCTCATCCATTAAAGGCCAAGAGATATATAAAAAATTCAAGGTGAAGTACATCAATAAGGAAGCACTGCACAGTATAATTCCTCTAGGAGAGGAAACTTCAACCCTCGTGGTGGATTCCGAGGAAGAGGAAGAGGAGGAAGTATGGGAAGAGGTTGAGGATAGATCATCTGTTATAACTACCCATAGCCATGACACTAATAAAGGGACTGTTAGAACCCTTGTACCAGTTGCAGCTACTGCAACTCATTCAAGCATGTTATCGAGGAATGTCCAACATTGCTGGCTAAGCTTCAGGAGAAACGAGGAGGAAACCAACAAATACAACTAATCAAAGAAGAACCTCATGTAACATATCCTAGAGTTGCTGTTATCACTAGAGGAGGCACTGTTATAGGAGAAGACAGAGTGACCCAAGGAAAGACTACAGAAGAATCACGAGTCAAGAAAGCTACAGAGAAGACACAAGAGTTTGATCCAAGGAAAGAGAAGCAGATATTTGAGGAAGAAAGAAAGGAATTCATAAGAGATCAACATTCTTCATCAAAGGTTCGACCATAAGTAAGAGAATATGGAATGCCTCTGGCAGTTAATCAGTCTACTTCACCAGGAGATGGAAAAGAGGTGAGTAAATGTGTCATTTTCTTATATACATTTATAGAGTTGATTAAAGACGAAAAAGCCATACAAGAACTACAAAATTTGGTCATAAAGTATGAGATGGGAAGGGTAGATCCTTTTCTCAATAAAGGATTACACCAACTATCCAAGAAGATAAGGACAAATAAACAACTACACCTTAATTCACATATTGGAGAGTACGATATAGACTATGTGGTCCTTGACTTAGGGTCAGAGGTCAATGTCATGACGATGCAGACCTGGGCACTGATGGGAAAACCTAAGTTTGTCTATTCCCCTATCAGGCTTAGGATGGCTAATTAGCAAGCTATAAGCCCCTTTAGAATACTGGAGCATGTCCCTGTGGACATTGACGGAGTAAGGACGTTTGCAGACTTCGAGGTGATTGAGATAGTTGATGATAGTTGTCCTTACCTTGTGCTATTAGGAATTGATTGGGATTTCAATAATTCCACTGTGGTTGATTTAAAGAAAATAAGAATGAAATTTAAAGGATATTTCCTTACGGTCATTGCACTTTTGGATTCCGATGAAGGTCAGAGATACATAGAACCCATCAAAGAAGAAGACTGCACATATGAACTAGAAAACATATACAAATTAACAACCAGACAACATGACTACATTAAGCCTACAATAGATGGGAATTTGAGCTGGCGAAGTGACAATGCATGCTCATCGAATTAATAAGAAGCACTGGAGAACTGTCAGAAAAAAATGTATGAATTATCTATAAGGATATGTGCTAGATTAACTAGATAAGTTCGCTGGATCGGCACAATAGTACGTAACTTGCCCACTTTTGACGGTCTAAATCACGTAGAAGAATTCTTAGTGAACTTTGAAGAAATTGTACCAACACAAAAAATATTGTCAGTAATGTATGAGGCTCTGAAATCAACTCCAGTGAGATGGTGGGGGACACACAAAAACAATATTACAGACTGGGTACAATTTCACACTTTGATGAAAGCACGATTTTCAGAGTAGGTAGAAGGTTGCGAAGTTAGGTACATAGGTTGAAGCTTTCCGAAGAACCATTTGCGAAGTTGCGAGGAAGCTTGGAGCAACATTCCTTAAGAACAATGGGTACACAAATTCATTAACACACTGGACACAACTCCCATCAACTGGTATCTTCAAGTAGAACTGCGCCTCATCACTGTAGATTGGGAAGGTACGACCTAGAACTTTGTAACTACATTTTTCTTTGAAAGCCAATATCCTACAGTAGATCAAACATTACAGGTTGTAAGACAAAAAGTGTTCGAGGAGGCACCTAGCCTCCCTTTGGAGCAAGAAGAGGATGAATGGACTGCGGCTCTTCAGAAGTTTCAAGCCTGTTACAATATCAATGTTGCTGAAGACGATGATCCTAGGAATGTGAACATCGCAGAAACAAAAGGACAAAGAGATGTAGAAGGACCAAGAGTCAAACTATCTTTTGTTAGAAAACCAATCAAAATAAAAAAAATCAACATTGGAACAGAACATACACCAAAACTTGCAAATGTTGGAGACTATTGGGATGCTTCCACTATTGACAAGATCACAGAGTTACTGCATGAATATCAGGACTTGTTTGCAACCAAGTTCACTGATATGAAGGAAATTAAAGGACCCATGGGATAAATGAGGATCCCTTTGAAACCATATGTAAGGCTAGTCAAACATAGACCCTGTAGATTGAACCCCAAATATAAGGAGAAGGTGAAGATCGAGCTTGACAGAATGATGGAAGCAGGAATCATAGAACCTATTGAAGAGTCAGAGTGGATTAGCCCTATGGTGGTACAAGATAAGAAGACAGGAGAAATCATGATCTGTGTAGATATTACGAATATGAATGATGCATGTTTTCATGACCCATTCCCTATGCCATTCACTGACAAAATGTTAGATAATGTAGGAGGACATGAGGTATATTCTTTTACAGATGGATTTTCAGGATACCATCAGATCCAGAGTGCCAAGGAAGATCACCATAAGACCACATTTTCAAGAGAATGGGGATCCTACCAGTATACAGTGATTCCATTTGGATTGAAGAATACACCAACCATGTTTTCCAAGGTGGTGGTCAAAGCGTTTAAGGAGTTTTTACATAAATTCTTGGAAGCATATTTTGATGACTGGACTGTTTTCAGTATTTTGCAAAATCATATTGAATGTTTAAGACTAATGTTGGATAAGTGCAGGCAATGCCATATTTCCTTGAACGTGAAGAAGTGCATATTCTTTTCACCCTTCAGAGTGTTGCTGGGCCATATTGTCTATAAGCAAGGATTGCTGGTAGATCCATCCAGAATTTCCATTATAATCGATCTATCCCCTCCTACTTTAGTCAAATAGTTGCACATTGCACTGGGGCATATTGGTTACTACAGGAAGTTCATTAAGGGCTAAACACAGATAAAAATACCCATGGATAAGATTTTAAATAAAGACTGTCAGTTTCATTGAACAAAAGAATTCTAGCAGAGCTTCGACACACTAAAATAAAAAATGGTTACTGCACCCATTTTGGTTTTCCCAGATTAGAGTAAGGAATTTCACGTGCATGCTGATGCATCTTCTATCGAATTAGGAGCAGTGTTAGCACAACCGAGAGCTGGAGACATTTACCACCCATTAGCCTTTTCTAGTAAGAAGATATCAAAAATTGAGATTAATTACATCACCATAGAGAGAGAAGGATTAGCCATGGTGTATGCACTGCAGAAGTTTTGCCACTACTTGTTGGGAGGGATAGAGCAGAAAGCATAGGCTGCCCTGCACAGTCTAAAGTCGAAATGAGACAAAAATATTCAATATGAAGTGCCTTGGGATGAGTCAAAGGTGAGTGTTGGGGGCCTTTTGGCCCTTGGTTATGGAATTAAGTGAAGGATAAAGAAGAAAAGGAAAAATGTGAACTGCGCGGAAGACACATTGATTGATACTGGGTGGAAGTGAGAAAAAGAGTAGAAAAGACAAAGCGAAGTAAGAGAAAGAAAGTCATTGGAGAAGGAGATCAAGGATGACAGACCAGCAAGGAAGAGGGATCATGGACAACTCAGCAAGCGGAAGAAGATGTCAACAGATGCTTTGAAGCACCACGCATGAAGGAAGGAAAGACAGGCTGGTGAAGCCCTGAAAATGCAGGTCAAGTTGACCTAGGGTTTTGGTATCCAGGGTTTTGAAACCTAGGTTTTGGCCTAAGGGTGTCTGAGAGATATTGTAATGTATAAATAAAGATTGAGAGGAGTAAGAAAGGGTTCGTTATTGGTGTATATTTCATAGTTATTATTGAGTGATTGTTGTTGTGTGAGAGAGAAGTGTTGAGTGCGAGAGCCTTCTGGTATTGTAAGATCTTCAATTGGGTGCGAAGATCAACCCTGCAGCTGGGTGTGCAGGGAGAGGAGAGAAATAGAGAGAATAAGAGAAGTTCTTCTTGCTAAGAGCACAGATAAGAACTGTATGCTTCCATCTTAATATATCTTAAAGAACAATTCTATGGACGTAGCCCTAGGGAGAGAGTGAACCACGTATATCTTGTGTTATGTGTGATTAATGTTGTGTTCTCTATCATTTGATATGATGCTATTATGATATTGTGTTAGACATGAAATATACTTGCGCAATAGGTTTAAGGAAGATAAAGAATAACTAGGTGATTGTGTGTTGTTGTTGTGAATCCACTCTGCATTTCCTCTGGTTGTAGACACTTGTGTCTTGCAACCCCCTATAACTACTTTGGGTGAGACCGCATCTACCTCATAGGTGTTGTTGAAAGGGCCAGTAGTTAGGGATTGTTGGTGCACTGTTAGAGATGAACCCTAGGTTTTCCCCTATGCCAAGACCAAGAACTTGACTGAGGCTATCAAGAAGGCTAAATACCTGTATAAGAAAGGCCGAGGAAGAGAATCCCTACAGAAATCTTGGAAGGACAAGAATAATGAGAAGTTCGATCAGAGGAGGAAAGGATTCAAACCCCCCTTAAATAGGAATGAGCCTAATAGAAATCATCAAGATCAGTATGCTAATGGGGATTCCAAGAAGTAATATTCCTTGGGAAAAAGGGGAAGACCACCAATTCAATGCTATGGATGCAAGGAAGATCACCTATACAAGGATTTCCCACATAGAAAGGAAAGAGTGAAGACTGTGCACAACATCCAAGAGGCTACAATAGTCAAAGATATGGGAAGAATCTATATAGCTTTAAATGATTGACAAGTAGAGTACGAGTCCAATATGATCGAGGTGGAAGGTAAGATAAAAAAATCACCCCATTGTTATTTTGATTGATTTAGGAGAAAGTCATTGTTACATTGATCCTAAGATAGTGGATAGATTACATTTGGAGAAAAGTAAACTTGGAAAAGCAAGTTTGGTTCAGTTAGCCACTGGAACCAAAAGAAGAATCCATGATATGGTCAGAAGTTGTTCCATAAGTCTTAATGGCATGAATACTAGTATTGATATAAATATCATACCATTGGGGTCTTATGATATTCTGATTGGAATGGATTGGTTGGAAAAACATCATGGTGTCCTAGATTGTCATAAAAAGACATTTACATGTCTTGATGGAAATGGAAAATAGAGCACTGTGAAAGGAGTTCCAAGACCCATCTCTATAAGGGAGATTTCAGCCTTATAGTTAAAAATATGTTTTAGGAAAGGATGTCCATTGTATGCAGCTCATGTGGAAGAGACAGAAAATACAAAGGGACCAAGCCTCAAATATTTATCGGTACTACAGAAATTTGAAGATTTCCACAAAGGGAGATAGATTTCTCAATTGATTTAGTGCCAGGAGTTGCCCCGGTGTCAAACACACCTTACAGAATGGGCACACTAGAATTAAAAGAATTACAAATTCAGTTGGAGGAATTGTGGAAGAATGGGTACATACGTCCAAGTGTTTCAACTTGGGGAGCACCACTAAAATTTGTCAAAAAGAAAGATGGAACCTTGAGGCTGTGTATTGACTTTCAAAAACTAAACAATTATACTATAAAGAACAAGTATCCTCTACCCCGAATTGATGACCTCTTTTATCAGCTAAGAGGAGAAAATATATTTTAAAATATTGACATGAGGGAAGGATACCATTAAGTAAGAATCAAGGAAGAAGAGATTCATAAGAAAACCTTTAGGACTAGGTATGGGCATGATGAATTTGTAGTGGTGCCATTTGGACTGACCAATGCACCAACTGTCTTCATGTTCTTAATCAATGGAATATTCAAAAATTATTTGGATAAGTTTGTCATAGTATTCCTGGATGACATACTTATCTATTCTAAGTCTGAAGAGGAGCATGAGCATCACTTAAGACTGGTAGTGCAAGTACTGAGACAACATCAGTTGTATGCCAATTTGAGTAAGTGTTCTTTTTATCAAAAGAAGATCCATTACTTGGGACACATTATTTCATAGCAGGGCATAGCAGTAGATCTAGAGAATATCGAAGCCATTAGAGGATGGCCAACACCCAAAAATGTGTCAGATATTTTATGGGCTTAGCTGGCTACTACAAAAGGTTCATAGTAGGGTTCTCTAAGATTGTTCATCCCATCACTTCTTTGCAAAAGAAGGGAACTAAATTTGAATGGACACTCAAGTGTGAAAATAATTTTAATCTGTTGAAGGAATTACTTACTAGTGCACCTGTTTTAAAGATTGTTGACCCAAATGAAAGTTTTGTGGTATGTACAGGTGCATGTAAGGAAGGACTTGAGGGAGTCCTCACGCAAAATGGACATGTCATTGGATATGAGTCCAGAAAGCTTAAGGAACATGAGAGGAACTATGCCACTCATGACTTGGAACTTGTTGCCATTGTTCATGACTTGAGTATGTGGAGGCATTATCAAATGGGGAAGAAATTCGAATTAAGGACATACCACATTGGCTTGAAGTATCTTTTTGAACAACCGACCTTGAATTCCAGGCAAACAAGATGGATGGAATTTTTAAGTGAATATGACTTCGATATCAAGCATATCAAGGGAAAGGAGAATAAAGTTGGCGACGCTCTTAGTAGAAGAGTGCATCTCATGCATGTTACTGCGGTCAGTATGCATCAGTCAGACTTGAAGAGCATAATTTTAGAAGGTGTTGTTACAGATCAACATTAGCTACAAGTAAAGGAAAACTTATAACAAGGAGATGTACAACAAAAAATAAAGGTGTATGAGATAAAGGAAGACATATTACTTATGCATACAAATAGAATCTATGTTCTAAGTTCCAGAGAACTAGGGAATTTGGTACTGAAGGAAATGCATGATGTTCCCTATGCTAGACATCCCGGTTACCAAAAAACAATTACAATAGTAAGAAGCTAGTTATTTTGGCTGGGAATGAAGAAGGATGTTGCTGATTACATCGCTCGATGTATGGAATGTCAGAAGGTGAAGTCTGAGCATAGGCACCCAGTGGGGTTGCTGCAGCCATTGCCCATCCCAGAGAAGAAATGGGAAGTGATCACAATGTATTTCATCACAGGATTACCCATAACGAATAAGAAACATGATTCAATCATGGTGGTGGTTGACAAATTAACAAAGGCTGCTCATTTTTCCTCTGAAGACAACACATACAACGACTAACATTGTAGAATTTTTCATGAAGGAAATCCCTAGGTTGCATGGGATACCTAGGACAATCGTCTCGGATAGAGATACAAAGTTTACCTCCAATTTCTGGAGGGGATTGTTTAAAGGATTTGGAACAAATATAAACTTTAGCACAACATATCATCCCTAGAAAGATGGGAAAATAGAGAGGGTCAATCGAATCATTGAAGACATGCTGAGAATGTATGTGATGGATAAACCATCTAAGTGGGAAGATTACTGACACTTGGTTGAGTTTGAATATAATAATGGGCATCAAGCTTCATTGAGGATGATCCCATTTGAAGCCTTGTACGGTAGGAAATGCGATACTCCATTAAGCCGGGACAACCCAACAAATAGAGTGGTACTTTGTAACATACCCACTATGGAATTCAAAATTTTTCGGCCCCCTTTTTTTTTTCTTCTTTTCTCTGAGGAACAGAATTCCCCGAATCCCTATGGGGCCTGATATAGACCCTACCATCCCTTATCCGTACTCATGTGAGCAGTGGCTAGGACCACAAGCCTTATCGGAGAGGTGCTCGTCGAATTTTTCGATTTGGGAAAATTGCGATACATGTATTTCCTTTTCTCTCTTGTCTTTCAAAGGGCCAAAACCCGACACGGGTTTAACCGCTTATCGAGATTCACAGCAACTCGGATTAATCCCTAGTACTCTACCCTTCAAGATTTCACATACCAGAATTTTGGGATATGCTTCGACAGGAGGTTTCACGCTTAGGTTTCTCGGGAGCCGAAACTATGAAACCTGCATACAGATATATATACATTGCTCCATCTATTTCAGGAATTCACAAACTAAGTTTTCGGGATATGCGATGATAGGGGAACTTACCATTAGGTGTTCCGAGTGTCGAAACATCGAAACACCATATCTCGTCCGCACTATTATTATTTCGGGGTTTTTCACTTTGGGTTTTCGAGACTGGCGAGTACAAGAGAGCTTGCCAATAGGTATCTCGGGTACCAAAATACTGAAATACCCAATATTATCCGTGCTAATCCATTTTGACATTCCTCCTTTTGGGAGTTTGCATTATGTGAAAACAAGGGGTCTCGCCCCTAGGTTTCCCAGAAGCCGAAAACTGCAAGTCATCAAAAATCTAAACATGCTCCACTATTTCAGGGTTTCCTCCATCGGGATTTCACTAATTAGGGTTTTGAGACTGGAAAATTCATGGGGCCCGCACTTAGGTACCCCGGGTGCCGAAATACCAAAGTCTAATAACTTCTCCACACTCTATCCTTTCGAGGTTTTGCAAGTCTGGATTTCGGGACTTGCGAGTACAAGGGAAGCTTACCCTTGGGTTTTCCGGGTACCGAAACGCCAAAATGCCGAACCAAATCACGCTATGCTAATTCGAGATTTCACAAGTCAGGGTTTCGTATATCGGAACCTCATGATACAAGAGGTCGAAGATTCACACTCCTCGACTACCCGAATGCCGAAAATCCGTTACACCTGCTCATCATACACTTGACCAAATTCGGGGTTCTGCAGTTTAGGATTTCACAAATAGCGGGTACAAGGGAACTTATCCTCGAACATCCCGGTTTCCGAAATGCTGAACACCAATACTTACCCATGCTGGTCCAATTCAGGGTTTCATGAATCAGAGATTCGCGATGTGCACAGACATGAGGTCTCGCATATAGATCTTCCGGGAGCTGAAACTCCAAAGTACCAACTCTTAACCTGCGCATCTATTTTAGGATTTCACCCATCGAAATTTTGCGGGTCGGGGATTCAGGACTTGCGAGTACAAGGAACTCACCTCTAGGTATCTTGGGTACCGAAACTCCAAGATATTATAACTTCTCCATACTACTATCATTTCAGGATTTCGCCAGTCGAGGTTTCGAGACTTACGAGTACAAGGGAACTCACCTTTGGGTATTCCGGGTACCGAAATGTCGAAAGGTCACACTCTATTATTTCAAGACTTCGCAAGTTGGGGTTTCGGGACTTGCGAGTACAAGGGAACTCGCCCTTGGGTACTTCGGGTACCGAAGTGCCGAAAAGTCGCACTCTAAGAGGACCATTCTCTCTTATGTAGGGTTTTTAAGACTTAAACTATAAAATCCTCCTTCAGGTCCTCAAGCAAATTTCACTAGGTTTGAAGACCAGACTGAAAGGTCTTCTGGACAGTAAGGGAGCGACCCCAAAAGGGTGCCTTGTGGGGAAATCTATCTAGGGCAGCGTGAGAGACAAACAAGGGAAACAAATTTCCCCAGAATAGACTTGAAATCTAAATTCGTTCAAGTACATATATCTATATATATGTATAAACTGAATGTGGTCATTCCAACATAAGCATGCAACCACCATTTCCAATCAAAACACCATGAAGAAATTTCTACACATAAAACATTTATAAGTGTTCAAACCATGAGCATACATTCCAAGATATTCAATGCAAGATACAATATATAAACACTTATCAAAAAACACCAGGTGATGCAACTGCTGAGAGGGGTGCTCGTTTCCACCCAACCGTAGGCTCATCGACTCCCAACGGATTTGCCACTAGCCACCCCCGAGCTAGACCACGATGTTGTGATACTGAGTCTCTGTTCATCAGAAGTTGAGAACGAAGGTTACTCTCCTTCTTCTCTGCTTATCAATCACTCTGTGTATTTTCCAGAGTCCTTCCAATTTCTTCCCTCTTGTGATCTCTGTCGCGACTGGCCCCCTTCCACACCTCCTTCCTGCATTTTATTTTCCAATGAGGTTGCGTGTGGCATGAACTTCCCCATGGTGGTTAGGTATGAGGCCTCCACAGATGGGCGGTTCACCCCCATCCCTCATTAACTCATAAGGAGCCTCTTCACCTACCAACCTGGTGAGTAATTCATTTTGGGGCCAGCGAGCCACTCTTGGTTCTCCAGGCCAGTGAAGACCAAATATGGTTTGGTTCAATGGAAGTTAATGCCACCATTCCAGGTGCCTCCCACCACCTTTCTTCATCCATTGTGGTCTCTTTTTCAACACATCTCCCTCCCAACAGTCCTGCAACATATATTCATAACATTCTTTACATTCGTCGACCCTTTATACTAAGGTCCATTCAAATCACAAATTCACATCTTTGAGTTTGCCATAGTTCTTGGCCAGTATAGTTATTTTTACAGACTGGGGGAAATAAGGTGCTACATTTCCCTCCCCCTTAAAGGAACATCATCCTCGATG
>JASDQU010501791.1:0-13686 GCA_032191745.1 Picea mariana
CTTGTTCTTCTTCCTCTTCACAATCTATGTAGAATAATTTCTTCTCACCACACTTATGTCCCTTACTGTACTTGCTGTCACAATTAAAGCATAAACCTTTTTCTTTTCTTTCCTCCAATTGTTGAGGTGTCAACCTTGTAGGTTGAGGTCTTTCAAAAGAAGGAGCATTATTCTCTCTATAGATGTTAGGATTGGTTCTTCTAGTAGCCATGGCCATATTTTTACTTTCAACATTTCTTTCAACCCTAAATGCATTCTCCAATGATTTTGATTCCCAAAGGCAAACCTCATGTTGAATGTTATATCTTAAAGTTCCTATGAATACATCAATCAAGTGCTCATCTATAATATTTGTTACCTTTATATTCAATGTTTGGAACTTCTCAATGTGCTCTGTAACTGAACCCTTTTGTTTAAGATTTATCAATTGGCTAAAGAAGGTATTTCTCCTTGTATCCTCATAGTGTGCTATCATTTCTTCCATGAAAATTGTCCAAGTNAGGGTCCTTACCATCAAACTTCCTCATATCGATCTTAGGAACATGGTTGGTCTTCAACCCAAAGTTAGAGTTTCTCCATTCTTGATTCACCTTCCTTGTGTCCTCATCATGAATTTCACGGGATACATTTTCACTTTCAGGTGTCCTCTCTTTTACGAAATTTTTTAATCCTTCCATGATCTCCTCTTTTAAACCATCCATATTTGCCTCCAACTTAGCTTCCATCTCTTGTAGTTCATATTGTGTTACTATCTTCTTTTGAATATTATTTATGTCCTTACAAATTTCTTCACCTTCATCAAGAGTCCAAGTAGGATTGTCTGGAGGCTTATTTGGTGTAGAAGTTCCCTTTTTGGGTGGTATGTTGGCCAAGTATCACTTTTGAACCTTGATTTTGAGGTGGTTCTGCTAGAAAATATTTCTTATGTTGTATCTCCAATGTTTTATCCCTTCTGGGTATGAAAATTTATTTTTTGTAGTTCTCTGATATTTCTTCTCTGCAATGCCATAGGTTTGATCAAAATTTGATGTGCCAAGTGGAATTTACGGTAACTTCCCCACAACTTGCTGATTTTTGTCCTTTCCAAGCGATCTCACTTGTATAGTGGGCCCCGCACAAAATAATTAATATAAAATTATGAAACTCATACCAAAAATACTAAAGACTATCCACTATCTAATGAAACTAGTCTCAATTAATTTGGATACTCTAGGAAGAAGTTATGATTGTTTTACCTGGAACACCTTATTGAGACTAGTCAATAGGACTAGTCAGATACCTTGTCTTCCATAGGGTGTATCTACAAATGTAAGATGAACCGAACACTGAAGATAATTAGAGAAAATAATTACAAAATAAGAAAGTGTCAGGTCAGCCCTAATGTTAAAAGGAAGTGGCATAAAGGGTATGAATACATATAATTATACATTCATTTTACACACACAAGTCGAATTTCAGAGGAATTATGAAGTAAAGAAGGCCAGATTTCAATGGAGGATGAAGTCTTTTGGTGATGTGTTCTAAGGTACCTATGGTAAAAAATTAATCTCTTTATTCACTATAATTTTGGATATACGCACTGTGGAAGATAGGGTTTTTGACCAGTCCTGAAGCTAGTCATAAACAGGGGTTCTGGGTAAACTAGTCATAACGTCTTCATAGATAATCCAAATGAAGTGAGACAAATTTCATTGGAAAGAGTACAGGATGGAGTTTATTTTGTGTGATTTTTAGAATCAGATGTCAAATATTGAGTGCGGGGCATTCTCTACAAGTTCGCTCTCCTGAATAAACCAAAATTGAATAAGATCTACCATTCTCTCTATAAATTCTTTTTGGGGAGGATTCAAGGAGCGAAAGTTGAAGGCCTTTCAGAGGATACATTGAGTACTATTATCTATAGGATCAGATTATTCCAAGAACTGGAGAATTGAAAAAGTTGAATAAGTCTCGGGAAGAATTATCAAGTTCTATGTGATGGTTGGTTGATGGTGATGATTTAATGTAAAGTTTTATTATCTCTCATATATTCTTGGTTGGAAGGAAGTGGCAAGGATGGAGAGGTCAACCTTCTCTTGATATTGGAGGATTGGATCTTCCTCTTCTAGATTTATCCCTCCATTTATATTTGGAAGATGTAGCTACCTTTGGAAGTCATTACTTCCCTTGAACAATAACTATTGATTATTTCGCATATGTTATGCATGGTGTATTGTGGTGAAATGGTGTAACTCTTATACTATTGTTCATTGCTCATTGGATATTATTGAATGGTTTAACTAAGTTGAAAATTTTTAAAATTGTACTTGATATTGATTCACCCCCCTCTTAGTATCAACACATAAATGTTCTCAAGAAGAAATTAGCTAATTCATTTGTGATGAAGGATTTGGGTGTCGTAAAAAAATTCCTTGGTATGAGAATAACAAGAGACAAGAAAAATCATGAATTGACACTGTCTCGAGGTGAGTACATCGAGAAGGTGTTGGAGTGGTTTAGAATGCAGAATGCAAAACTAGTTAGTACACCTTTGGCCAACCATTTCAAATTAATGAAGGAAATGTGCCCCAAGACATGGGAGTAGATAGAATACATGTCCAAGGTCTCTTATTCATCAGTTGTTGGTAGTTTTATGTATGCGATGGTTTGCACAAGACCAAATATTGCACATGTAATGGGATTTGTGAAAAGGTATATGAAAAATCTAGGTAAAGAACATTGGCAGGCAGTAAATTGGATTCTTAGGTATTTGAGAGGTACTTATACTCATGCATTATGTTTTGTAGGTTCATACATTGTTCTACATGGATATGTTGATTCATATATGGAAGGTGATAAAGATAAAATGATGAGAACCACAAGGTATTGTTTTACTATAGGTGGAACAACAATAATTTGGATTTTGAAACTACAAAAGGTTGTTTCACTTTCAACAACAAAACAAGAGTGTGTTTTTGCTATAGAGACTAGTAAAGAAATGATTTGGTTACAGAGGTTTATGGATGAATTGGGAAAGAAGTGGGATAATGGCAAGTTGTACTCTGATAGTGAGAGGGCCATTCATATTGCAAATAACTCTGCCTTCCAATTGAATAATAATCATATACAACTTAGGTACCATTTCATATGATCTGTCTTGGAAGATGGAAATTTGATGTTGGAAAAGATACACACTAGCCAGAATCCTACAGACATGTTAACTAAGGGAGTAACCTTGGTGAATATTACTAAATTTTAAGGATGGAAATTTATTTTAAAATGTAGAAACCTTGGAAAATCTTACTAATTGGCATTCATATGCCAACTATAAACGTTTATCGACATTTTTGTAAAAATATTCAAATTTCTAAGGATTTTATATAGTTTGTATAAATGTTTGGTGATTTTTAAGGTAAAACAATTTTATCCTATAGAATTTGGGTGAATCATTTTTAGAATAGAAAATATTTTTTTGGTATAAACCATGGAAAATTATCCCATGAGAAAAATTTATCCCCTAAAAGCATCCCTAAGGATCATAGTCCAACAGATACAACAATGGTAGAGTTGTTGAAATCAGTCTCCAAGTGGGAGATTGTTGGTTTTGGAGCTTGATTATATCTCTGATTCAAAGATCTTTGTTTTATCCATGTTTATACCCCATGAAGACTTTATACCCTAGAAGAATGTACAATCCTCCACACAGGGGAGTGCAGGGGGGGAGGTTAACCCCCTACGGGGTTCAAGGGCGAAGCCCCCGAAGGAAAAATTCCATTGTAAATGTATATTGTAATTTCATATTAAATTTGGACCGTTCATTATAAGGTCACATCTGACGGTATAAACTATGTTATGGTTTTCTTTCCCTAGAAGGAAAACCTCTTTTATGAGGGAAATGCATTGCGACTATGCGTCATTGTGAATATTATATTGTGAGTGAGAATATTGTGAGAGAAAGAAGAGGAAGTTACAACAAGTGCCATGTTGGTTGTATCCCTTCATTTGTTAGATAATAATAAAGGAATGACCTGGAAATTTCTCCGGTGGATGTAGCCCACACTGGGTGAACCACATATATATATGCCTCTATTGTATTGTGTATCTTCTGTGTTTTATTTGTGTATTTCTTTTATCTGTTTGCTCCGTGGTCCTATTTTTCTAACGGAGCTATTAAGAGCCCTATTGTAGATGTTTTGAACATAGGGAAGACTCTCATCCCATGAATGGAAAAGCTTAGATTTGCACATGCACAAGATGTGGAAAATCATCTGATTGACGACCTATGTTTGGCCATTGTTTTGGGGGTGGAAAGAAGTGCATTTACTGATCTTGGTTTCCAACAATGACTAAAGAAGTGACCAAAATGTGCTTAGGAACATGCTTTCCTGATCTGAGGTGATGGTTTGTGGTAACCCAATATTAACCCACACCCTTTCAAAGAAGATTGTGGCAGTATATGTAGTTGTGATTCTCTTCTTGGAGGTTGTGATAATGACCATCTTCGAAAACCGATCAACCACCAAAAATACACAATCATTGTTGTGCTTGGTGGGTGAAAGGCCAGACATGTAATCTATCAAGATTGATTCCCAAGGCCTCTCAGGAGTAGTAAGAGGGGTGTATAATCCTTGATTCTTGATGGTTGGCTTGGAAATGGCATAGGCAGTGCAAGATCTGATATACTTGTTGACTCCTGTCGAAGTTTTGGCCAATAAAAATGTTTATGTAGAATGACCACATTTTTCTCCACACCAAAATGTCCTTCCATTCAACAATAGTGAGCCTCCCAAATAATATTTGCACAGTCTCTTGTGGGAACACAGAGGTGTCCTAGATGGAATAATATTCCATCCTAGATGTGAAAATTGGTGAAATTCTCTCCTGTACCCAAGAGGTGATAGGTGTTGGTGAAGTCAGGGTCATGCTAATAAATTGGGGCCACTCAAATGCCTCATGCCCATAGGAATGGAGAATTTTTGTAAGGGAGGCAATGAGAGGGTGACTGAGGTAGTTAGAGACATGATTTATTCTCTGTATTTTATACTTGATGTTGGGATGGAACTGTTGTAGGTATGTGGACCACTTTTGACAGTGGACGTTCTACAACTTCCCCTGTACTTGTATGAACTACAAAGGATTGTGATCAGTGTGGACGATTGTCTCCTTTACTAGAATGTAATGTTTCCATTGACAAAAAGATTACAAAATGGAATACATTTCTTTGTCATAGTTAGGGTATTTACGAACAATATATGAGTGTGTCTCACTATGGTATGCTACTAGATGACTGTGTTGAGTGAGAACTACACCTACAACATAGTTGTAGGCATTAGTCACAATCTTGAACAGTTGTTTCATATCAGGTAAGAAGATTACTCAAGCTGAGCATAATAAATTCTTTATATAATCAAATTCTTGTTGTTGTGCCTACCCCCATGCAAATGTTTCCTTGCCACTGCCCTTGCTTACTTGGTTGAGGGTCCATCCAATATGGGAGAATCCTAACATGAAACTTCGGTAAAAGTTGGCAAGTCCCAAGAAGCTATGAATCTCGATCAGTATGGTCGGGTCTCACTAATAATGAATGACTTGGATCTTAGCTAAATCCACATGTACCCCATGCTCATCAACATTGTACCCCAAGTATTGGACCTTGTTCATGCTGAAGGAGAATTTTTCCAAGTTGGCATATAGCTTGTATTGTCATAGAGTGCCCAAAACCTATTGAATATGTTGCATGTGCTCCTCCCAAGTTATGTTGAAGATGAGGATGGCATCCATATATACCACCAAAAAAGAGTTGGTGATGGGATACATCATCCATAAATCTCATGAAAATTGTTCGTGCATTTGTTAAGCCAAAGGGTATGACCAACCATTCGAAGAGACCTTCTTTAGATTTGAAAGTTGTATTCCATACATCAATTGAATTGATGGGAACCTGGTGGTATCCAAACTTTAGTTCAATATTGTTGAAGAAATTTTCCCCCTTGAGTTGGTCAAGAAGGTCATCAATTCAGGGAATTGGGTACCAGTTCCTGATTATGATTTTGTTTAATTCTTTGTAATCAATACAGAGCCACTAGGTCCCATATTGATTTTTCACGAACACAATCAGTCTTCCTCAAGGGGAGGATTTGGGTGCAATGTGCCCCCTTTAAAATACATCTTGGATTTGGCACTTTATTTCTTCATTTTCCATTAGTGAGGGATGATAGACTAGTCCATTAGGCATTGATGCAGTGGGGTTTAGATAAATTGGATTCTCGACTTGGTAGTGTGGTAGTGTGTTGGTACTCTGGTGGGTGAGGAAAATATGTCTCTATACTCTTCCATGATCTCGTCCACTTGCTTATGTTGCAAAGAGAGGCTCTGTGTAGAGGTCAAGGATGTGGTGGTGACCTTCTTCTTACTATGAGCATAGATCACAAAGGAGACGAAATTCCCGATCTATGAAATGAACTTACTACATTTATTAGCAGAGATTAAAGAAATAGCGGTAGGCGATGCTACCTATGTTATCCTGCACAATTGTGTACCAAAAGTAATAATAACATTGTGGGGTCTAGAATCATACACAACATGTCGCTTCCACAAATATGTCTGGCCTAAAATAAAATAAAAAACTTCAAGGGGAGAAATATCACACAATACCTCATCTTTTAAGGGCTTGATGTTATAGGGAAGACGACATTTTTGGTTGATGTAGATATCTCATCCTTAGCAAAGCTAGCCTATGGTGTAGGGTTGCAGGTGTCATGTTATCGGTAGGTCCAACTTCTTGATGACCTCTGGTGAAATAGGTTCTTCTCACTACCGCTATCGACAATGAAATCCAGTGGATTCCCCTTTACCCACATATGTGAGTGAAAGAGGCATTCCCCTTCCTCTATTTCTACTGGTTCACTTGGTTTGACTTTGGTGGTACCAAAAGTGGCACTGGGTTCAACATCGATGATCCTCTTCCCATTTTTTGGATTTGATTTAGAGTTAGAATCTTCCTCTGACTCGAAAGATTTCATCTCAGCCAATGACTTCTTGGAGCGACATTATTCAGTGTTGTGCCAAGTGATTATATGGTATTCACAGCACTTTCCTGTGTCCTTCTTCGACTTCAAATTACCCTTCTTGGGTTACATCTTAGACTAGTTTTCTAGAGAGAAACCGTATTTTCTTTGTTTCTTGTTTGGTGGGTTGGGAACACCTTTTCCCTACTTCGACTGTGAGGAATTTGCAAATCCAAACTGTCGCCTCTCCTACTTAAATTGCTGCTCAATCTCGACAACACATCTATAAGACACACCTAATGATGTGATGTCTAAAAACTCCATTTCTATATCTCTACAAACAACCACGGTATTTGAGCACCAAGTGTCGTTCATATTCTTTGATACCCAATTTGGTGCAAAGAGTATGGAAAATATTGGTGAAATCGAGTACTGTCTCTTGGCATTATTGATTATGTGTTGTCATTAATGGAAACATGAGTCAAGCATTTACAGGAAATAGAGAAAAAGGAAGATCACCTTGGGGTAGAAGCAATTTGTGATCACTGTTGATCATGATAGGATCAACAATGATCCTATGTTTCTAAATCTCAAGATAGGTAGCATGCATACAATCCACATACAAAAGGACTAACGAAGAACAAGGAATTAATATCTCATGAGGGTTAGTGACTAAATATCAGTGCATAAAACAATGCACAAACATTTATTAAAATCTTAGGAGAAATAGCAATGAACAAGTCATAGAGAAGAGAACTAAAACCCTTCAAGAATCATAAGGAAACTTTGTTACAATCGAAAAATATGTCAACCGTTGATCAAAATCCCATAGAAATCCTGATAACCATCAGATCAAGGTGAATTCATAGACTGGGAAGGATTAAATCTCAATCGTCAGATCTATAGCAGTAGCATTATCGACAATTGGATCAAGCCAGAATCATAGATCGAGAGAGATTAAATAAGAGCCATCATATTTCGTGGAGGAAATTTAAGTGAGCTCTCAACCATTAGATCGGTTCAGGATCTATCATGATCATCAGATAGAACTAAGTGGAAGGAAAGGATAAGATGACCCCATAAGACACAAAGTATTGAAACCCCTGAAATCCCTAAGTAAATAAGGGCCATTAGATCTTGGAAATGCATGGTGACCGCCGAATGAGGATATGCAGGTCCAATAGTGATCAACATTGGCACTGACCACTTTGGATAAAAAGAGTCTAAAACATGTAAGTTTACCCAAAGGCCGGATCCCTGAAGTCCTGAAGTCAATGAGGGTCATCGGATCTAAGCAATGCATGGTGATCGGTGGATGAGGATAGGGGGTTCAATGGTGGTCAAGTTCGATGCTAGCCACTTTAAAGAAAAGAAGTATAAAACATGTAACTTTAGCCGCAGGCCAAAGCCCTAAAGTCCCGAAGTGAATGAGGATTGTTGGATCAATATTTTAGGTGAAAACTAGATAATCCAATATAGAGTAATGATCCAAAGGAGAAACACATATGAAAGTTTAGGAGATCCATGTCAGTAAGGACATTGTTAGAAAAATAGGATCACAGATAAATAAAATAAAGAAAATGAGAAAATAAAACATAGAAAATAGACAATATAAAATAGACTCAGATATACGTGGTTCACCCAATGTGGGATATGTCCACCATAGAAATTTCCAGGTCCTTCCTTTATTAATATCCAACAAATGAAGGGATACAACCTACAACACACCCGATGTAACATCCTCTTCTTTATCTGATAGTCTCCTCACTCAGAATACCATATTTGAAATGATATATAGCCATAATACATTTCCCTTAGGAAAAGAGGGTTTCCTTCTAAGGAAAAAAAACTTAACATAACTTCTACCATCAGATATGTGACCTTATGATGAATGGTCTAGATTTATTATGAAATTACACTATACATTTACAAGGAATTTTTTCCTTCAAGGGCTTTGTCCCCAAACCCTCATCGAGGAATGTTGTCCCTCAGACCCCCCAGCTAGGGGGATACCCCCCCATACCCTGCAAGGGAGGTAACCCCCCTATACTCCCTTGCATGGAGGATTTTTACTAACACAGGGGTAGACCTAGGGTTTAATGCTTAACAATGCACCAACAAAACCCTAAATACCGGCCCTCTCAGTAACACCTGCGAAGAAGGCGAAGTTTCACCAAAGGTAGAAGCAGGGGGGTTACAGCACGCAGGTGTTTGTAACCACGCTGGGACATAAATATGTGATAAGAGTACTTCACAAAATATTTTTTTAATGCTTAGGAAGGTGACATGCATCAGTTTATTAACCTTATTAACACCACATAACACAATCAAATATAGATTGGCACAGTAACACAAATGATAATATACCCTGAGTACTTAGCACTTAGCATTATAAGTTAAATCTAGCATTCATTTACCCTTAACACAAGTAAAGTAATTAAGCAACAAAGGATCTATCTATTACACATCAGAATCAAATCACTAAGCATATTCATAACAATAATAACACAGCACAAAGAAAACCATGAGACACCAGATATACATGGTTCACCCCAGGGTGTGGCTATGTCCACAAACCGCTATGCCTCTTTATTACTTGCCAAAATATTACATTCATTCACTCCTCTGCACTAAGCCATAGAGTTGGGCTTCGCACTAGACTAGATATTTACCTACTAAACACTAGATCCTCCTTCCAAAACTAGGTCAAATGCATGGAGCCAATCCCTCTATCAAAACATTTAGCACCTTCTATAAAATCATAGTTGAGAATAAATCCTCAATGCACATACATTCCTTTTGACAAAGAAAATTGAACTACTTGCACTTAGATACTTCTACAATACATTCTTCTTTATTTATATTTTACAAACCCTTACAATAAATCCTAAACATTGGAAAACCCCATGGGTCGACATCCCATAAACCCATTACAAAACCATAGAGGACCCTTTACTGGGTCCACATAACCCTCAAAATTGGTGAGATCCGTGATCTGAGCTCTGCCTGGGTGCTCCTTCTTTGACCATTGTGTCGAAGTCCAAAAGTGGGCCATAACTGACCAAATTTTTCCCAAAACTTGGTTGAGGGCCAACAGGCCCCCAAAACTCACCTGTGACTCATCTCAAGTCACTCAGATCTAGACAATGTTGCTTCAAAATTCTCTAGCTTAACTCGATATTCCTCGACTTATTTCCTTGCCTGAGCCTCTTGCTCAACGAGCTCCTGGATTGTATGCTATGTAACAATCCCTTCCAGGCATTGTTCTACTACAACAATGACTTGATATAATTGTGAACCCTGACCATCGATCTCCTCAAACACCTTGCAAGCTTCATCTTGCACATGTTGTAAGAGCTTAGATCACGGATCATCCCTACCCTTTTCCATTAATGTCAAAGAGGGAGAGAAATTGCGATCATCATGATAGGGGGAGCATGTGTGTTGTCATCAATGACAAAGGGGGAGATTGTTGGAAGATTGGTTGTTGTCATTGATGTCAACCCTAGTCATTGGTTTTGGATTGCAACATTGATGAAGGTATTTTGACATGAAGGACAATTCATATGCATACACAACACCCATGGATGGATATTATAGATCATGTTGTTTCTAGTGGTAGGTGGAAAGTCATGTGGTTCCTCATGGTTGAGGAGAAATGAATTTTTGAAGATGAAAAAGTGAATTGAAGAAGGAAGTACAAGTCACCCCTGAAGATAATTAAAGAAAATAATTACAAAATAAGAAAGTGTCAGGTCAGCCGTAATGTTAAAATGAAGTGGCATAAAGGGTATGAATACATATAATTATACATTCATTTTACACACACAAGTCGAATTTCAAAGGAAATATGAAGTAAAGAAGGCCAGATTTCAATGGAGGATGAAGTCTTTTGGTGATGTGTTCTAAGGTACCTATGGTAAAAAATTAATCTCTTTATTCACTATAATTTTGGATATACGCACTGTGGAAGATAGGGTTGTTGACCAGTCCTGAAGCCAGTCATAAACAGGGGTTCTGGGTAAACTAGTCATAACATCTTCATAGATAATTCAAATGAAGTGAGACAAATTTCATTGGAAAGAGTACGGGATGGAGTTTCTTTTGTGTGAGTTTTAGAATCAGATGTCAAATATTGAGTGCCGGGCATTCTCTACAAGTTCGCTCTCCTAAATAAACCAAAATTGAATAAGGTCTACCATTCTCTCTATAAATTCTTTTTGGGGAGGATTCAAGGAGTGAAAGTTGAAGGCATTTCAAAGAATACATTGAGTACTATTATCTACAGGATCAAATTATTCCAAGAACTGGAGAATTGAAAAAGTTGAATAAGTCTCAGGAATCATTATCAAGTTCTATGTGATGGTTGGTTGATGGTGATGATTTAATGTAAAGTTTTATTATCTCTCATATATTCTTGGTTGGAAGGAAGTGGCAAGGATGGAGAGGTCAACCTTCTCTTGATATTGGAAGACTGTATCTTCCTCTTCTAGATTTATCCCTCCATTTATATTTGGAAGATGTAGTTACCTTTGGAAGTCATTACTTCCCTTGAAAAATAACTATTGATTATTTCTCATATATTATGCATGTTGTATTGTGGTGAATTAGTGTAACTCTTATACTATTGTTCATTGCTCATTGGATATTATTGAATGGTTTAACTAAGTTGAAATTTTTTGAAATTGTACTTGATATTGATTCACCCCCCTCTTAGTATCAACACATAAATGTTCTCAAGAAGAAATTAGCTAATTCATTTGTGATGAAGGATTTGGGTGTCGTAAAAAAAATCCTTGGTATGAGAATAACAAGAGACAAGAAAAATTATGAATTGACACTGTCTCGAGGTGAGTACATCGAGAAGGTGTTGGAGTGGTTTAGAATTCAGAATGCAAAACTAGTTAGTACACATTTGGCCAACCATTTCAAATTAACTAAGGAAATGTGCCCCAAGACACGGGAGTAGATAGAATACATGTCCAAGGTCTCTTATTCATCAGTTGTTGGTAGTTTGATGTATGCAATGGTTTGCACAAGACCAAATATTGCACATGTAATGGGAGTTGTGAAAAGGTTTATGAAAAATCCAGGTAAAGAACATTGGCAAGCAGTAAATTGGATTCTTAGGTATTTGAGAGGTACTTATACTCATGCATTATGTTTTGTAGGTTCATACATTGTTCTACATGGATATGTTGATTCATATATGGAAGGTGATAAAGATAAAATGATGAGAACCACAAGGTATTGTCTTACTATAGGTGGAACAACAATAATTTGGATTTTGAAACTACAAAAGGTTGTTTCACTTTCAACAACAAAAGAAGAGTGTTGATGCAACCTTCCCCACTCCCCGGAGAACGATCGCTCTCACCAAGACCTTCTCTAATCTTCAGCCCGAAGAGCGTCAATGCTCTTCTAATTCCCCGTTGAGAATTCTTCACCCACAGTACTCTCCAATGATCTCCCTTAATAGTTGGGAAATCGGAATTCACGATATTGCGAATTCTATGCTCACGTGCCTTATGCCTCACGAGTCCTGAACCCCGATGTGGGTCAAAGAGTCAACGCTTCCATTCCTGTTGGGGATTTCCCTATCGAGAAATCGGCACATGAAATGTCGCGGTTCGCTTACTCCACAAATCCCCGAACCCTGAACTCCGATGCCACGTGCACTATCTCATTTCCACGTCACCTCTGCTCTCCGTGCTATCGGGAATCGCGTGATCGCAATTTCACCCGTCACAAATTCTTTGCACCGGGAAGTCCCGAATGCCAAATACCGACTCTCTGGGATCTTGTGCCACCTATCCCCGTAGAGTTCAACGACTCCGATTATGTCGGGAAATTGCTAATCGAGATTTCAACAGGCAACAAATTCTGGCCTCCACAACTTCAACAAGACAAATCCTGATGATTCTCGACTCCTCCTCTGCGAGCTTGTGTTTATCCTGCGTGCATCTCCTCTGAGATCTATCAACTATCGGAACTTCACAAATCTCCCTCCCGAATCCTGGCCGTCGATTTCACCTTTTCAAGGGTTTCTCTCAATCTAAATCTCCACCCGATCTAGACCTTCTTCTGGGTCCGTCTCCACAGTATCACAAAGGAACTATCCCTCCCGAGCTTGTCAACCTTGACTCCTTCGAAGACTTTGCGTCCACTTCTCGCGCTCAACCTTCAACAGCTTTCAAATTCTTGAGTCTTTCGGACTCCGTGCACTTATGCCACAGTAGTCTGTGCCTTCCTTTTGCTCATACCATCCACTGAGACTTCGTCCAGCCTGCGCATGCCTTGCACGACTCTGGTGCCAAATCTGCACTCTTGAGAGCTTAGAACAAAAGTCACCTCTATCTGAACCCTACAGTCACGCACTCCTTGCAGACAAATTCCACTGCACTCCTTGCAGGAATTCTCTGGTCCAATATAGAGAAACAATTTAAACTAATTTCTTGCTCTCACCGATTTCAATCCAACTATGAAATCACATACACAGCATATAAAAGCAAATGCATGACAGAAAACAAACAATCCTGAGCATATCAACATAAATACACAGAGATTAACACAACCATGGAATTGAATCAAAGCTTGCTCTTATTAATTCAATGTCTGTACATGGAGGTTCTGCAAACACTTCTCTGCTTGCTCTTTTTTTTTTGAATGCTCTAATCTGAATAATCCTAATACAATACAC
>JASDQU010501791.1:13786-37988 GCA_032191745.1 Picea mariana
TGGATATTATTAAATAGTGTACATGAGGGTTAATGAATGATTAATTATTAAGTGAGTCATTAATTGATTAAGTATTAAATTAATGGTTAATGATTAATTTGATTATTAATTAATTAATTGATTATTTAAGTATTAAACAAGGGGGGAAAATAAAATATAATGTTAATGGGGTTACATATCCCATAGGGGGATAACGTAACCAATATGTAAAAGGGAAACATTTAAATAAAGGATAAGATAATTAATAAGTAATACGTGAATGGATAAGGCATTAATAAAGGGATAAGGTAGTTGGTGGGGGGAGTAAATGGAAGGGCGGTGAAGGAGGCATAAGGGAGGGAGAAGGATTATGGAGAGGGGAGTATTTTATTCATGCATTCTACGAGAAGAGAGAACGGGGGGGAGTATTGGGGAGAGTTAGTTCACAGTGGGATTTACAGTGTGCATCGGGGGGGCTGAGGAGGTTTTGGGCTCGGAGGGCTAGGACATCCATTGATGTCCTAGGGCTAGGCGTACTAGTCGGTAGGGTGGCTGGTTTTGGGGTGTCCTAAGGAGCAGGATCAGGTTCAAGCGAAGGGAGCAAGATGCTGCTGCGGATAGCATCAGGGTCAGGTATTTAAACTCAAATTTATGGTTCGTTTACTTAAATTTAGTACTTGTTGCCAAATTTTATTTACGTAAGTATGGAGATAGCTTTGAAAATTATGAAAATTATACTTCTTAAAGAGCTGATAGAAATTACAAAATTTGGTAGAAATATAAATGTTAACACAAATCGGGTTACTACAGATATACAATTCTGAACCGTGCATTATATCATCTTTGATGTTGAATGACTTGAGTTAATTTTTGAATTGTGGAGTATGAGGAATGATACAATTATGCATGAAGTAATTTTAGTTAGCTCTAGTTTCATCTTAAATCAATTGCACCTCTTGGTTGGGCCCAGCAACAGGTTCAATTCGCTTTCTCTTTTCTATAGTATCATTAGTTCGTTTCTACCTTTAGAATCTATGTGTGAATTATTTTTAACTTGAAACTGCTCTGCTAAATTCTGATTTAATCATTTTCGTTTAGTTCATTCTTGGTTTGGTATTATCTCATAGATCATTGAATGTTAGAATGATTTGCTTTCCAGTTGTGGAATTTGATGAATAATCCAATTGCTAATTGAGCTCTCTCTTAAATTTACTCTGTTTTCAAGTTTCTAGTTTAATCATGATTTGAAGTTAGTTTGAACTTAGATTTACTCTATTTTTTTTAGGTTAGTTCACTTATGGGTTGGTTAAAGGAAGCTTCCGATATTTGTAGGGTAAAGAAGGACATTGATTAGTTTCACTCTTGTTAGATTTAGAATTGACTGGTATTTAGATTGAATAGAGGGGTTTTTTTAAAATGTTCTTTCTTGTATGGTTAAGGTAGATGTTTTGATGATTAGGTGTTTAGTTAATGGTAGATAGCATTGGATGATTTCTTTGGATTAGGAATAGAAATACATTAGATTAACTTAGAATTATTTTTATTTGATTGATTAGAAAATGTATGATCAGTTTTAAGATAATCATTAGGATTGAATTCATAAGAGTAAGTTTATGTTTCCTTCTTAGAATAACATTTAGGTAAAACTTAGAAATCTTACCAGCACATATAGTGTATCAACTCTAAGTTTACTTACCTTGGTTTGACAATTTAGTGTTTTCAGGTAATTAAAATCTTTAATACCATAGCTTGCCGGGGAGCTGTTTAGAAGGTAAGTTAGATAATTGATTTGGTTATTTTTTAAAAGAATGCCTTTGGTTTAGTGTGGTATGTTTAGTAGGTTGACAAAAGAGGAGTTGTAAGACGAAGGGTAAGAACCTACGCATCTGTTATCACAGGTTCCTCCGAAACTCAATCTTAGTCTTTATTTTATTTAGTATGTTTTCATGAGAAATAGAGATAATAGAGGTAGATTTAGGGGAAATCCAAAACAACAAAAAGAAGAAACCTCCACCCAAAAAGAAATAGAAACTAGGACTAAAACTCTGGCTGAGGAAACCATAGAGAAAAACATAGAATCAGGAATAAAACAAACTGAAATTGGATTAGAAGGGGATAATACCACACGAGAAGAACTTGAACCATTTATCATTTCCCCTTCAAAACCAAGAGACACTACATACCAACAAATCCAAATTCCTGGTGATCCAAACTCGGTCGACATAGTTAATCCAGAAAAAGTGCAAGCTATTTTCGGGAACCCTGACACTATTGTTTCACAAGTATCAACTACAACTGTTGAATCAGAGGTAATAGGATCCTCAAAAGAGCTAGTAGGTTGTCAAAAAGAATCTAGAGAGGTGGGATTTCATACCCTCACCAGAGAAAGATCATATTGCATATACAAATTTTGGTAATCCTTTTAACATAACAGAAAGGGAAAGAGAGAGAGAATGGAGAGAAGAGAGAGGGAAGAAATTCATGTTGAACATGAAGAAGAAGAACAAGTAGAGAATGATCCAAGACCAGAAACCACTTTTGGGTTTCCAATTTTGGATTTGGTCCAAGATGTTAATATGAAAAATATCCCACCCTTGGCACTACCAACCATTTATGGGAAAAATAGTGAAGACCCAGATATCTTTCTTTTCAAATTTGATATCCTGTGTAGGAGTTATAATTATCTCCAGGATGCACATAAGCTGAAGTTGTTTCCTGCTACCCTAAAGGATTTTTCATTACGTTGGTTCATGAGTTTAGGGGAGTATAGAATTAGATCTTGGGAAGATATGAAGACAGTATTTTTAAAGAAGTACCAAGACTATTGTAGACCCAAGGATTCTCGAAATCATATTTTTAAGATGCAACAACAAGATGATGAGAGCCTTGAAGATTTCCTAGAAAGGTTTACATATACTCTTCAAAAATCCAAATATAATGGTCTCCAAGATGAAGCAATCAAAACTCTTTTCTTAAAAGGGATTTTAGATGAATACATTGACACTCTAAACTTAATGCCTTCAGGAGACATTTATCAGAAATACTTCGAAGCACTCAATGAACTATGTAGAACTTATTCGAGAAGTAGGGGGAAAACGGTAAAAAGCGTGAGAGAACCTGTCAACAAAAACACCAAAGTACCCACATCTGGTGGAGTTACTAGAATTGAACTCGGAAACCTTTTGGAAAATTTTAAAACATATATTTTAGGAACAATTGGCTCTTAGTTAGACACTCTAAAAATTAAGAAAAAGAAGGAAGAGGAAAACCCTGTATTAAGCATATTTTGCCCGAAATGTAGAAAAAGGCATCCTTTACGAGAATGTCATTTGGACATTGTTTCTATATGTGCAATTTGTACTGAAAATCATAATATAGAAGATTGTCCATCCTTACCAGGACTACAAGATATATACAAGGGAGGGGAAGCTCCAGGAACTTCATCTACACCTAAGAATCCTTGGCAACCTAGGGACCCGAATATGTATCAAGAACCATCCCCACAACCTTCCAGCTATTATCCACCTTTTCCTCAACAGCAACAACACCCATGGAACTAGCCAAATTGGCCACCGCAAAATGTTCCTTCTCAACCTTGGTATCAGGGATGGAGAGAACATAATTATGGAAATAACCAACAACAACATGTGGTACCAATTCCCCAGAATCCATGTACTCAATACCCTCCAAACATGCATCAATTATTGCATGGATTTATTCTACCTCCTTTACCACCTATCCAAAAAATTCCTCTGCAGCCTCATAATCCACCTCGACCCACCATATTACCTGCTCAACCCATTCCAAATCCTAATAACAGACCACCTCTTCCACTCCATAATTTTGATTTTCAAAA
Source organism: Picea mariana (assembly GCA_032191745.1). Taxonomy (NCBI): domain Eukaryota; kingdom Viridiplantae; phylum Streptophyta; class Pinopsida; order Pinales; family Pinaceae; genus Picea; species Picea mariana. The sequence continues at coordinate 17,622 of JASDQU010501791.1, forward strand.
CTTCCCAGCTTATAACATAAATCCCATTTCCATACAAGAAATATAGTTGAGATCTGGGAAAACTTTAAATAAAACTCAACCTGTAAAAAGAACAACAATGAAGGTAATTATCCAAGAACATGAAGGAGAACCTATAGATGATTTATCAAATAGGGTATCTATAAAATATGTCATCATTCCAAAGGATAAAGTATCTAAATCATAGCAAAACATACAAACTCCGGTTGCACGAACACCTCCTTTTCCTAAGAGGCTGCATATTGAAAAACCAAGTGCTCAATCTGAGTTTGACATTATGAATGAACTAACAAATGTTTGTGTTAAGATTCCATTGTTGCAAGAAATCAGGGATGTTATGATATACGCCAAGACCATTAGAGAACTTTTCATTAAGAAACCGGGTCGAAAACAAAAAGATCCACCCATGATACACCTAGTAGGCCAATTATCGAATTATATTTCTAAAGATCCTAATATTGTGAAGTATGTCAACCCTAGAAACCCAATAGTATTTGTTACTATCAATAATGTTTCTATTGGTAATACTTTAGATGACTTGGGTGCAGCCATTAATATAATGACCATCAATACAGTTGAGTTGTTACAATTAAGTGGATTCCTTCGCCCTACCCCCACAATTCTTGAACTTGCTGATTGAACAAGTATAAAACTTGTTGGGGTCCTTGATGACATTATTTTTACATTAGCTTCATGGGAATATCCTATTGAATTCATGATTATTAACTCAAAATATCCCACGAAAGGTCATCCAATCATTTTAGGAAGACCTTGGTTGGCTACGACCAATGCTTTCATACGATGTCGTGGTGGGGATATGTTCATATCAAATGGCATTTCTTCACAAAAGCTTACTCTTTTTCCAGCTACTCAACCGGTTACAAAAGAATTGTGGTGGCTAAAATGTCCATATCACGCCAATGATGAGGAAGAACCTTTATTCTCTGTTGATGAATTTCACGTGTTACAAGAACCAACATAGGATGATATTTTAAGCCAATTTCTTTCTTTCACAGAAAATGTCGAATTTCCACAAACATATTTTCAATACGATCAAGTTTTCAAGGAGGAATTTCAAGAATGAAGTGAGTCATTTTTCTCGTTTTCACCATCTATGGTTTTCACCATTGACGAGCATCCGGGATCATATACCATTCCAGTAGAAATTAGCCCAGGTAAATGTGTATACATCAATTCTGAATTAAGTCTCAACGAACAGGAGCAGTTAGCAAAACTTTTGAAAGAACAATCAGGAGCATTTGCATGGGAGTACACTGATATGAGAGGAGTGCATCCTGACACTTGTATTCACCACATATATATCCAACCAGAGATAACACCAATAAGACAACCACAAAGGCGTATGAATCCAATCCTGAAATATTTTTTGAAAGAAGAGTTACAAAAATGATTAAACATGGGATTCATTTATCCAATTTCTGACAGCAAGTGGGTTTCATCCCTTGTTGTGGTACCTAAGAAAGTGACAGGGAAATGGAGAATGTATGTAGAATTTAGGGAGTTGAATAAGGAAACCCTGAAGGACTACTTTCCCTTGCCTTTTATAGATCAGGTTTTGGATACCTTGGTTGGGAAAAAGCACTTTTCCTTTCTCTATGGGTATGGTGGATACAATCAGATTCAAATTTCTCCTAAAGACGAGGAAAAAACCACATTCACATGTCCTTGGGGCACTTATGCTTATAAAGTGATACCTTTTGGATTATGCAGTGCTCCTGCTACATTTTAGAGAGAAGTCCTTGGGATTTTTGCTGACTTAATTCATGATTGTGTGGAAGTGTACATGGACGATTTTATTGTTTATGGAAATACTTTCGAAGAAGCCATAAATAATCTTGAGAAAGTATTAATTTTTTGTCAGGAATCAGAGACGAAAAATGTGAAATGCTATTAACTGAGGGAATAGTGTTGGGTCATCATTTGTCTGCAGAAGGAATTAAAGTCGATCCAGCTAAAATTGAAGTAATAGTTAAGATTTCCTCTCTGAAAACCCAAAAAGATGTGCGAAGTTTTTTGGGACATGCTGGATATTATTGCCAGTTTATTGAAAAATTTACAAAGACAGCTGACCCCATGTTTAAACTGTTAGCAAAGGATGAAAAATTTTGTTGGGATAACAATTGTCAAAATGCCTTTGAAACTTTGAAAGCAAAATTGTCCATGGCACCAATTTTACGAGTGTCAAATTGGTCTCTTCCCTTCCATATTTCAACTGATGCCTTAGACATTTCTTTAGGAGGAGTGCTTGGACAAAAATAAAACCAACAAAATTATGCTATTTACTTTACCAGAAAAAACCTTACTCCTCCTGAATTGAACTACACTGTGACAGAGAAGGAATTTTTGGCTGTAGTTCATGCCATTAATAAATTTCGTCATTACATCATTGGGTATGAAATTTTTGTACATACCGACCATTCTGCTATTAGATTTTTGATGAACAAACCAGTTACTTCCAGAAGAATCACACGATGGATTTTGTTACTTCAAGAATTTAACATCACTATAGTTGATCGGCCAGGAAAAGAAAATGTAGCTGCAGATTTTCTTTCTCGGATCCCTCAAGACAGTACTGAAATTCCAGGGAATAATAATTTCCCTAATGAACATCTATTTGCAGTAGCTATTAAGACCCCTTGGTTTGCAAATATGACAAATTATATAGCTACAGGGAGACTACCAGCTCATTTGTCATCACCACAAAGGAAAAGAATTGTCCAACAAAGTGCTTATTACTCTTCGGTAGGAAGTGCTATTTTCTATACAATTCCTGATATGATCATTAGGAGATGTTTTCGGGAAGAAGAGATTCCCAATATCCTTTAGACCTATCATGAAAGACCATGTGGAGGACACTTATCTGATAAGAGAACGACATATAAAACTTTACAATCAGGATATTACTGGCCGACATTGTTTAAAGATGCAACAAAATATGTAAAAAGTTGCAATAGTTGTCAGAGGATGGGGAGACCTACCGTACCAGACTAGATACCCTTATGACAACAGGTTTTGATTGAACCATTTGATAAATGGGCACTTGATTTTGTAGGAACGATTTCCCCAATGTCTAGGAAGAAGAAGTACATCTTGGTTTGTACAGATTTTGTGACCAAGTGGGTAGAGGAAAAATCCTTATACCAAGCAACTGAGAAGTCAATTGTTGAATTTAGTTATGAAGATATCTTTACCTGCTTTGGTGTTCCATGAGAGATTTTCACTGATCAAGGTGCTCAATTCACCTCTAAACTGATGAAGGAGCTCACAGATAAATATGGGATAAAACACTGTAAGCCTTCCCCATACCATCCAAAATCCAATGGGTAAGTGGAATCCACGAATAAAGTTTTAGAAGCTATTATGACCAAGACAATACATTTACATCACAAAGATTGGGTGGATAGACTTCCAGAGGCTTTATGGGCATACAGGACTACGTGGAGAAATACCACTTGTCATACCCCTTATGAATTGGTATATGGCAAGCAAATTCTCCTTACCATAGAATTTCAGATTCAAACCTTCCGCATAGCAACAAAATTGGGTTTAAATTTGGATGAAGCACAAAAACAAAGAGTTATGAAATTAAATGAATTGGGAGAAATCAGGCAAGACACTCTTCAAAGAACTATCCTCGTACAAAATCAAGCTATAAAATGGCATGATAAATACATTAAGAAGAAACATTTTCAACCAGGGGATTGGGCATTGGTCTTTGATTCCAAGTATAAAAATTTTAAAGGAAAACTTATGACACAATGGCTGGGACCTTATGAAGTGGAAATTGTTTTTGATAATGGATCTGTTAGAATCAAGACCATAGATGATTCTCAAAATTCCTTTGTAGTAAATGGACATCGATTAAAAGTATATCACAAACCCTTGTCAAGAGATGATTTTCTACAGGAAATGTCTAAACAACCAGAAATAAATATAGTAGGAGAATAATCTTCTCCTCCTTCTAATTCTTGATCATTCTTTTTATTTCAGAATGTTGTAAATAATAAAAAAAAACAGAAATATATATATATATATATATATATATATATAATAATAATAAAATAATAAAATAATAAAAAAATAGTTTTTGGATATGTTGACATATTGTTTTTAGTTTTACAGGATTTTTGAAGCAAGTACACAATTGAATTTCATCACTTTTTAGCAACAGGTAAGAAGGTAAGATCATTTTATTTTGTGAAAAATTTTCACTGGTATATACTGTATTGTTTTAAAGATTAATAAATCTGAGCTTGTTTGCTCCCTTTGAATTTCTCATTAAAGTATTAAACGGGCATTTATTAGGGAGAGGATTATTCTTTTCCAGGCTTGATAGATTATGATGGGAAAGAATCCCCCCTAGAGTTTTGTTTTATCACTTTTCTCAGACTCTCAAAACATGAGAAAGTAATGAGCATTTACTAACTTGGGCTCATAAAATCCACAAGTAAGTAATTATTGTTCCACTAAAATCACTTTCTGAAAAATTTATCTTTGCACTCGCGTTGGATGACGAGGGATACAGTAAGTTCCACCTTCCAACAAGTCTCACTCCATCGACATCAACACCTTATCTGGAGTTGAGATTAGAGATTATTTAAGTACCCTGGAATCTTCATGTATTAATGGAATATTTCCTTGCTAACAACCATGGGAATACCTCAATGTCTCTTGGTTGATAGATCCTACAGGTGACTCGACACCAAGACCTTTATTCATACCTGTTAGGATGTACTATAGGTACCTTGAGGCCCATTGACATCAATGGTGGTTCATCTCACATTGGTTAACGACATTCATTAATGGCTGGTAATCCAATGATATCTTTTTGTGTTCGACTTCAAAACATTTATTCACACAAATACGAATTGTACCATGGGTTAAAGCTTTGAAGTTGTTGTAGAAGACATAATTTTGGGAGACGGGTTCAGGGATAGCCAACAGATGATTTTCTTCAAAAACATGAAATCTTTTATATCTCAGCAAGTTATTATTGGTTCAGGTTTCTTTGTAGATCTCGATTTATTTTATCAGTATCAGTCAGTACCAAACATAATTAATCAGTCACAATGGCTATCAGCAACAAAGATTCTAGTTAAAACTTTGACGTTCTCCAGATTCAGAGTTGGTTTCAAAATTTCTGCAGGAAGAAAACACAGCATAACAAGGAGTAAGTAATCAAGCTCAAGTAAGCATAGTTTCATGTTAGTTTAATTTATCAAAATACTTATTAGTAACTTAAACTATGACTGCCTCGATACTCCATGTCATTTCATCATTTCTATACTCTGTACTTAAATTGTTGAGTTCAATTCTTCTTGACACTTTGTGTAATGAGAAATGAACTACATTATAATGTTTGAATTTGAAATGACTCATGTGAAATGATAGTTTAACAAATAAGTATGACCGTCATCATTATTTCACACACTACTTATCCTCACGACACTTAAATGGCTTTCCATAATTCCTTACATGGCCTATTTCATGCATAATAATCTACTCCTCTGTTTCCCTCATCTAATTCCTTTTCTTACCTTTGAACCTTTCCTATTTTACTGAGTAGCATCATGGTGGAAAATCGCCATGAACCTGAGACTTATGTAGGTTTGGAGGCTCTTCCTGAGTATGAAGCCACCAAACACATCTTTCAGAAAGAAGGATGGGAGACGTTCTTCAAGAACTTTGACGGGTATGATGATCAGATTACACTTCAATTCGCACTTCACTTTCATGGTGGACGGGCTAAAGTGGGTGAGTTGGAATTTGAAGTCACAGAGAAGTTCATTTCTGAAGCAATACAGTTACCCAGTACTAGACAGAAATGGACGAAGGGACAACCAGTAGACAAAAATCTTTGTACACAGCTCCAACAACCCCAGTATCGCAAATTACAATGGTCAGAAGGCACCTCGAGGTCATGGCTAGAACCAAAATGGGCTCATTTTCTATCCCTACTTCAACGCTACCTCACCTGTGAAGGTCAGTACATGATTTTGTTCCCTTTTCATGCTCGACTCCTACTACATTTCAAAGGTAAGCATCTGGTGAATGTCCCTTATTTTCTGTTGAAAACTTTGAAGAAAATGGAAGAACAAGTTCTCAAAGAAAAAGATTTTAGGTGCAGTCTGTTTCATTTTGGTCTTGTAAAAATTCTAGTTAAGATCGCATTATCCCACAAACTGGAATCTTGGGATATATTTGTTGTAAAAAACCTAGCTTCTGAAAAATCTAAGGATAAAACTATTGAGTCAATTGCTACACAGAAGAAGTCAAGTTCTAAGAAGAAAGTTGTTAAAACCCTGGCCAAAGTCTGTGATGATCTTGATTATACACCAGATTGTAATCTTGAGGCCAATAATGATAATCTTGGCACTGAACACTAATTTGATGTCCATAGTTCTGATGGTGTGGAAACTAGCCGTGAAAAATTGGAAAATATTGTCCCTACAGATGTAAATGTTAAAACTCATATTTCTTCTCCGACTGCTAAAAATGTTATTGATGTGGAAGAGCTTGAGGAGTTAATTGTCAAACCTAGAAGGAACACTAAACATAAATGAAAACTTTCAGATATGGATAATTTTGTGCCTAGTTATCCATTACAGGAAAGAAAGAAAAGAATGATTGATCATGAGGATGCTCCAGAGTCAATCAGAAAGGTTCGTTAAGTCAATCAGAAAGAGAATGTGCCCAAAGAAATTGCACATGACAAACCAATTGAGATACCTGTCAATACCCCTATTGAAGTATATGATGAGTTCACTCACGAATCCAACCCAGTCAATACCCATGTTGAAGTATATGATGAGTTCACTCATGAATCCAACCCAATCAATACCCCTGTTGAAGTATATGATGAGTTCACTCAAAAATCTAGCCCTCAAACACAACAAGGTCATTGTAAGACATTTGAATCTTATTGTGAAATCTCTTCCAATAGATCTTTGCGACCAATGGTTGTCATATTGGAAAACAAGAATCACAGGTTAAAAGAAAAATTACATGAATATGCCATACTGGATCGACATATAAAAACATAAAATGAACTTATGAAGCTCAGGAAAGCTCACTTATTGGAAAAGATCGAGCGATTAAAACGAAAAAATAGATCTATTTTTCATAAGAGTAAGAGATTTCAGAGGATTGACAGGAAGCACATCACAATTAATTGGGTTCTTAAGAAGGAAATCAGAAACATAAAGAAGCATGAGAGATTGCAAATGTTGGTTGCAGCTGCTGCAACACTCTGATCAATCTTAGTTTGACTTTTTGTTGCATGAGGACAGGCAAAGTCTTCAACTTGAGGGAATGTTAGTCGCCAGTTTTGACCACATTTTTGCCTATATTATGTCAGATATACCCCCATTCCATATCCAGTATCATTCCTTTCTAGCCTTACCTTGATTCGTTTCACATCATTTTTCCCTACATGGAGCTATTCAAGGTATTCATATGATTTAAGCCATTTTTAATGTATTTTGATACTTTAAACTGATATTGATACTAACATTTCATGAGTTAGGTACTTGTTTCATTGAAACCGATTTATCAGTACCAGGTACTGGCTTGCAGTCGATGGAGATGTCAAAGATTTGCACGATATTGCCAGACTGGAATGACAGTTCTGACTCATATGATTGATCGAGTTATAATTCAGATTTCAAATCTCAAATTTAATCTCTAAAGAACAGAATGTGATAAATCAGAGCGGAATTATAGAACCGTTTTTTATGATTCTTATCTCTATTTTATAGCTCACGCTTCTTGATACTTCATGTCATGAAGCTGTGAACTTAGTTTTAACAAACTCTGAGTCATTTTCAAATCTAAGATTCGCTTAATTAATGTACCTATGTTCAAGACTATTTTTGGGGATTCGTGATTGTAGATGTAGGGAGGATCTATATAAACACACATCTATCTCAAGAAACATGATTATTATGTTATGTTATGAGATATTGCTGATATACAATTTCTGAACCGTGCATTATATCATCTTTGTTGTTGAATGACTTGAGTTAATTTTCAAATTGTTGAGTATGAGGAATGATACAATTATGCATGAAGTAATTTGAGTTAGCTCTAGTTTCATCTTAAAGCAATTTCACCTTTTGGTTGGGCGCACCAATAGGTTCAATTCGCTTTCTCTTTTCTATAGTATCGTTAGTTTGTTTCTACCTTTAGAATCTGTGTGTGAATTATTTTTAACTTGAAACTGCTCTGCTAAATTCTGGTTTAATCAGTTTTGTTTAGTTCATTCTCAGTTTGGTATTATCTCATAGATCATTGAATGTTAGAATGAGTTGCTTGCCAGTTGTGGAATTTGATGAATAATCCAATTGTTGATTGAGCTCTCTCTTAAATTTACTCTGTTTTCAAGTTCATAGTTTAATTATGATTTGAAGTTAGTTTAAACTTAGATTTACTCTATTTTTGTTAGGGTAGTTTGCTTATGGTTTGGTTAAAGGAAGCTTCCGATATTTGTAGGGTAAAGAAGGACATTGATTAGTTTCACTCTTGTTAGATTTAGAATTGCCTGGTATTTAGATTGAATAGAGGTTTTTTTTTAAAATGTTCTTTCTTGTATGGTTAAGGTAGATGTTTTGATGATTAGGTGCTTAGTTAATGGTAGATATCATTGGATGATTTCTTTGGATTAGGAATAGAAATACAGTAGATTAACTTAGAATTATTTTCATTTGATTGATTAGACAAGGTATGATCAGTTTTAAGATAATCATTAGGATTGAATTCATTAGAGTAAGTTTATGTTTCCTTCTTAGAATAACATTTAGGTAGAACTTAGAAATCTTACCAGCACATATAGTGTAGCAGCTCTAATTTTACTTACCCTGGTTTGACAATTTAGTGTTTTTAGGTAATTAAAAATCTTTAATACCATAGCCTGACACCCCACTTATTTAACTCATTGGTTGTTGCGCTGGGACCACTTTTTTCTACCCTTGATTGACTGAGTTAAACAGATAATTGTCCAAGTGTCAAGCTATGCAATCTGAAACTAGACCCTGCCTATCCATTTGTCTAACCTGCTTTTCCATTTGTCTACCCCGCCTCTCTGTTATAATCTAGAATGTCAGGTGAGCTTAGTGAGTTGGAGAATTCTATCGAGGAATTTCTGAAGAAGCTCATGGCTAACAGACCTATATCTGAAGGTATTTAGGAATCGTCGACTAGGGGACTATGGGATTCCCCTTCGAGTGGACATCGTTCCACCTGCACCAACCCCGTAGTCGAACAACGAAATAAGCATCATGGTGATCTAGCTAATGCGAAGTATATCCCGTTGATCCTACCTAAATACATTGCACCTCTGGTTGGTGATGTTAACCATGACAGTGTCCCTCGTAATTTTGAGTACTCTTTGTTCACAGTGTACATTTCGAAAGGAATTCGCATAGTTGAGAGTTAGGTCAGATCCCTTTGTTGAAGAAAAATGAATTCAACTTAGGAGACTGGAAGAACTACGGCATGTTATATCCCCACCACTACTTAAAGAATACAACTGGAAAGAAACCTTGCCTCATCTCGTAGCCATGGATTAAGGGGTTGGTGTAGTCAATTGTGTTGAATGTGATGAAGATCACACATTTTGGCCACCACCAGTAGGTTAACAATTGCATTAAACTCCTTCTGTCTTTCTATCATTGCAGATATTTATTGATCGAGAGAAGAATTATTGTGGATCCAATGTTGATCCACTAGATCATAGGTTTAAGTGTGAAGGATCCTAACCCTTGACAACTTTATTGAGGGAAGGCCTCAAATCGTTCATTATCATAGCACATAAAAGAAGCTTATGGAGAGGTTGAAAGGGGAAAGCGAGGTTACAAGGTAGCCTCTATACAGGATGGCATAGTGCCCCTTGCTTGTCAACTCTTAGCTAACAAGATAGTGAGGAAGAAGCACCCCACAGAGGTCACTAGGTTCATGGTGGACCTCGCAATAAAGTGTGTGGAGGGAATGCAGATGAACTGGGCGAACTACCTCATCAATGAATTAGAAAAGGATTGTTGTGAAGCCCAAGACTTTGAGTATGAATTTCACTACAGCTGATTGATCATCTTGATCACATTTATCACTTTGAAAATGCCTGAAGGAGATACATTCCCATAGATCAAACCTACGGATCCCCTGGCTACTCAGTTTTCCACCCCATGGCATACCAACAACATGACGAAGCAGTGGCATTCCAATGTCGCGTTTCATGGATATTATCAACAGTTAAAGGTTTCCATTGAATCATTCCCACATATGACACTGCATACCCTACACCAGTACTGACCCATAGAAAAGGTCCACATCAATCCCCATTTCATTTACATCACCATGCAAAAAGATGAGCACCAGGAAGAATTACAGTCATACTACAAGCTAGAAGATGAAGATATGGAGCAGATTACAAAGGAATGGTGAGAGGAATTTCTTGTACATGTCACTGATGCAGAATTATCCAACACTGACACCATAGGAAGCCCTATAGTTACACAGGTTTAACATGTTGGATAGTCTAGTGGTACGAAGAAGAAGAAAACGTAGGTTGAAGTCCAAGACATAGAGAGTGATGAAGAGGAAAACACTTCTGGAGATAATCAGTCTAGCTGACCAGGAGGAGGAGAAGGTGAAGTAGAAGGATAGGGAAGAAGAAATGAAGGAGAATAAGATCAAGGAGGAGGTGAAGCTACACCACCAGAAGATCGCCCTACTCGGATAGTGACACCACAAAAGAGGAAATTTTCTCTGAAGAAATCTTTAGCAAGGAAGAGAAATGCACCAATAAGCCACAGTTGGAGGCCACTCTCACTGACGATGACATCAGTATGGTCCATAGAGCTATGGACGATGCCTATAAATATATGTTATAGAGATATGGAGAGAATCGGGAGGAGTTCTATAGAAATATTGAGAGAGAATTGAAGGAAGTGCAATAGGTTGTTCACTTGGTCTATGCAATACCTAGTCTGTCATCTGTGCCTTCCTCGTCACAAACTGCAAAGCTTAGGGGATGAACTAGCTGAGTTAAGAAGGCTTGTGGATGAAACAAAATCTCGGTTCTAGAGAGCTTAGGAAGAGAAGGAGAAGGCTACATAAGCCTTGCAAAAGGAGAAATATGAAGTCCTATTAAATTTACGAGTAGCATAGGACAATGTAGCTTCCCATGAAAGCGACAAAAAGAGCTTCAGGCTAAGTTTCAGGAGGAAAAATCTTAGCTACAAAGGGAAAAAGAGCATTTGCTCACAGAGCAGGCCATGGTAAAAGAAGTGGTAAGTAAATCATGTCACTTTGTGCTAGTCTTGGTACAAGAGGAGAAAGAGTCGGTTGAAGCTCAAGTAGTGAAGCTTGCAGAGACCCTCGAGCAGCTTCAGGCTAGCATAACAAAACTTGAGGCCCGAACAATGTCGAGCACCCTGCAGGAGGTGTGTGACCAGAGGGAGGAAACCGCTAAAAACATAGTAGAAAGTATAAGAGTTGTCACTTCTAAATGTAAACAATTAAGTGATAGAAGCACCCAGACATATGAATGCCTCGTCGAGGATCCAAAGCTAAGGAATCTAGATGCATAGTTACAGGAGGTACAACAACAAGCATTTTCGTTGAGGGCGCAGATGAAGCTGCTCACCATAGTTGAAAGGATGAAGATATATCAGGAGCAAAACACAGTGATGGAAGTAACAAAAAACTTACAACCTGTGCAAGATGAAGCTTGCAAGGTGTTTGAGGAGATCGATGGTCAGGGTTCACAATTATATCAAGTCGTTGCAGTAGTAGAACAATGCCTAGAAGAGCTTGTTACATAGCATACAATCTAGGAGCTCGTTGAGAAAGAGGCTCAGGCAAGGCAATAAGTCGAGGAATATCGAGTTAAGATAGAGGATTTCAAAGAAACATTGTCTAGATCTGAGTGACTTGAGACGAGTCACAGGTGAGTGTTGGGGGCCTGTTGGCCCTCGACCAAGTTTTGGGGAAAATTTGGTCAGTTATGGCCCACTTTTGGACTTCGACACAATGGTCAAAGAAGGAGCACCCATGCAGAGCTCAGATCACGGATCTCACCAATTTTGAGGGTTATGTGGACCCAGTAAAGGGTCCTCTATGGTTTTGTAATGGGTTTATGGGATGTCGACCCATGGGGTTTTCCCATGTTTAGGATTTATTGTAAGGGTTTGTAAAATATAAATAAAGAAGAATGTATTGTAGAAGTATCTAAGTGCAAGTAGTTCGAGTTTCTTTGTCAAAAGGAATGTATGTACGTTGAGGATTTATTCTCGACGATTTTATAGAAGGTGCTAAATGTTTTGATAGAGGGATTGGCTCCATGCATTTGACCTAGTTTTGGAAGGAGGATCTAGTGCTTAGTAGGTAAATATCTAGTCTAGTGCGAAGCCCAACTCTATGGCTTAGTGCAGAGGAGTGAATGAATGTAATATTTTGGCGAGTAATAAAGAGGCATAGTGATTTGTGGACATAGCCCCACCCTGGGGTGAACCATGTATATCTGGTGTCTCATGGTTTTCTTTGTGCTGTGTTATTATTGTTATGAATATGCTTAGTGCTTTGATTCTAATGTGTAATAGATAGATCCTTTCTTGCTTAATTACTTTACTTGTGTTAAGGGTAAATGAATGCTCGATTTAACTTATAATGCTAAGTGCTAAGTATTCAGGGTATATTATCATTTGTGTTACTGTGCCAATCTATATTTGATTGCATTCTGCGGTGTTAATAGGGTTAATAAACTGATGCATGTCACCTTCCTAAGCATTAAAAAAATATTTTGTGAAGTACTCTTATCACATATTTATGTCCCAGCATGGTTACAAACACCTGCGTGCTGTAACCACCTTGCTTCTACTTTTGGTGAAACTTTGCCTTATTCACAGGTGTTACTGAGAGGGCCGGTATTTAGGGTTTTGTTGGCGCGTTGTTAAGCATTAAACCCTAGGTCTGCCCCTTTGTTAGTAAAAATCCTCCATGCAAGGGAGTATAGGGGGGTTACCCCCCATGCAGGGTATGGGGGGGTATGCCCCTAGCTCGGGGGTCCGAGGGACAACATTCCTCGATGAGGGTTTGGGGACAAAGCCCTTGAAGGAAAAAATTCCTTGTAAATGTATAGTTTAATTTCATAATAAATCTGGACCATTCATCATAAGGTCACATATCTGACGGTAGAAGTTATGTTAAGGTTTTTTTCCTTAGAAGGAAACCTTCTTTTCCTAAGGGAAATGTATTATGGCTATATATCATTTCAAATATGGTATTCTGAGTGAGGAGATCAGATAAAGAAGAGGATGTTACATCGGGTGTGTTGTAGGTTGTATCCCTTCATTTGTTGGATATTAATAAAGGAAGGACCTAGACATTTCTATGGTGGACATATCCCACATTGGGTGAACCACGTATATCTGTGTCTATTTTATATTGTCTATTTTCTATGTTTTATTTTCGCATTTGCTTTATTTTATTTCTCTGTGATCCTATTTTTCTAACAGTGTCCTTACTGACATGGATATCCTAAACTTTCATATGTGTTTCTCCTTTGGATCATTACTCTATATTGGATTATCTAGTTTTCACCTGAAATATTGATCCAACAATCCTCATTCACTTTGGGACTTTAGGGCTTTGGCCTTCGGGTAAACTTACATGTTTCATACTTCTTTTCTTCAAAGTGGCTAGCATTGAACTTGTCCACCATTGAATCCCGTATCCTCATCCATAGGTCACTATGCATTGCCTAGATCTGATGGCCCTCATTGACTTCAGGACTTCAGGGATCCGGCCTTCGGGTAAACTTACATGTTTTAGACTCTTATTATCCGAAGTGGTCAGTGCCAAAGTTGATCACTATTGGACCTGCCTATCCTCACTCGACGGTCACCATGCATTTCCAATATCTGATGGCCCTTATTTACTTAGGGATTTCAGGGGTTTCAATACTTTGTGTCTTATGGGGTCATCTTATCCTTTCCTTCCACTTAGTTCTATTTGATGATCATGATAGATCCTGAACTGATCTAATGGTTGAGAGATCACTTAAATTTCCTCCATGAAATATGATGGCTCTTATTTAATCTCTCTCGATCTATGATTTTGGCTTGATCCAATTGTCGATAATGCTACTGCTATAGATCTGATGATTGAGATTTAATCCTTCCCAGTCTATGAATTCACCTTGATCTGATGGTTGTCAGGATTTCTATGGGATTTTGATCAACGGTTGACATATTTTTCGATTGTAACAGAGTTTCCTTATGATTCTTGAAGGGTTTTAGTTCTCTTCTCTCTGACCTGTTCATTTCTATTTCTCCTAAGATTTTAATAAATGTTTGTGCATTGTTTTATGCACTGATATTTAGTCACTAACCCTCATGAGATATTAATTCCTTGTTCTTCGTTAGTCCTTTTGTATGTGGATTGTATGCATGCTACCTCTCTTGATATTTAGAAACATAGGATCATTGTTGATCCTATCATGATCAACAGTGATCACAAATTGCTTCTACCCCAAGCTGATCTTCCTTTTTCTCTATTTACTGTAAATGTTTGACTCATGTTGCCATTAATGACAACACATAATCAATAATGCCAAGAGACAGTACTAGATTTCACCAATATTTTCCATACTCTTCGCACCAAATTGGGTATCAAAGAATATGAACGACATTTGGTGCTCAAATACCGTGGTTGTTTGTAGAGATCTAGAAATGGAGTTTTTAGACATCACATCATTAGGTGTGTCTTATAGATGTGTTGTCGAGATTGAGCAGAAATTTAAGTAGGAGAGGTGAGAGTTTGGATTTGCAAATTCCTCACAGTCGAAGTAGGGAAAAGGTAGTCCCAAGCCACCAAACAATAAACAAATAAAATACGATTTCTCTCTAGAAAACTAGTCCAAGATGTAACCCAAGAAGGGTAATTTGAGGTCGAAGAAGGACACAGGAAAGTGGTGTGAATACCATATAATCGCTTGGAACAACACTGAATAGTGTCACTCCAAGCAATCATTGGTGGCTGAGCTGAAATCTTTCGAGTCAGAGGAAGATTCTAACTCTAAATCAAATCCAAAAAATGGGAAGTGGATCATCGATGTTGAACCCAGTGCCACTTTTAGTACCACCAAAGTCAAACCAAGTGAACCAGTAGAAATAGAGGAAGGGGAATGCCTCTTTCACTCACATATGTGGGTAAAGGGGAATCCACTAGATTTCATTGTCGATAGTGGTAGTGAGAAGAACCTATTTCACTAGAGGTCATCAAGCGGTTGGACCTGCCGATAACACGACACCTGCAACCCTACACCATAGGCTAGCTTTTCTAAGGATGAGATATCTATGTCAACCAAAAATGTCGTCTTCCCTATAACATCAAGCCCTTAAAAGATGAGGTATTGTGTGATAATTCTCCCCTTGAAGTTTTTTATTTTATTTTAGGCCAGACATATTTGTGGAAGCGACATGTTGTGTATGATTCTAGACCCCACAATGTTATTATTACTTTGGGTACACAATTGTGCAGGATAACATAGGTAGTGTCGCCTACCACTATTTCTTTCATCTCTGCTAATAAATGTAATAAGTTCATTTCATAGACCGGGAATTTCTTCTCCTTTGTGATCTGTTCTCATAGTAAGAAGAAGGTCACCACCACATCCTTGACCTCTACACAAAGCCTCTCTTTGCAACATAAGAAAGTGGACGAGATCATGGAAGAGTATAGAGACATATTCTCCTCACCCACCAGAGTACCAACGCACTACCAAGTCAAGAATCCAATTTATCTAAACCCCAGTGCATCAATGCCTAATGGACTAGTCTATCATCCCTCACTGATGGAAAATGAAGAAATAAAGTGCCAAATCCAAGATATATTTTAAAAGGGGCACATTGGACCCAACTCCTCCCCTTGTGGAAGCCTGATTGTGTTGGTGAAAAATCAATATGGGNGGAACTGGTACCCAATTGCCTGAATTGATGACCTTCTTGACCAACTCAAGGGGGGAAATTTCTTCAACAATATTGACCTAAAGTCTGGATTCCACCAGGTTCCCATCAATTCAATTGATGTATGGAATACAACTTTCAAATATAAAGAATGTCTCTTCGAATGGTTGGTCATGCCCTTTGGCTTAACAGATGCACCAACAATTTTCATGAGATTTATGGATGATGTATTGAGACCCATCACCAACTCTTTTTTGGTGGTATATATGGATGACATCCTCATCTTCAACATAACTTGGGAGGAGCACATGCAACATATTCAATAGGTTTTGGGCACTCTATGACAATACAAGCTATATGCCAACATGGAAAAATTCTCCTTCGGCATGAACAAGGTCCAACACTTGGGATACAATGTTGATGAGCATGGGGTACATGTGGATTTAGCTAAGATCCAAGTCATTCGTTATTAGCGAGACCCGACCATACTGATCAAGATTCATAGCTTCTTGGGACTTGCCAACTTTTATCGAAGGTTCGTGTTAGGATTCTCCCATATTGGATGGACCCTCAACCAAGTAAGCAAGGGCGGTGGCAAGGAAACATTTGCATGGGGGTAGGTACAACAACAAGAATTTGATTATCTAAAGAATTTATTATTCTCAGCTCAAGTAATCTTCTTACCTGATATGAAACAATCGTTCAAGATTGCAACTGATGCCTCCAACTATGTTGTAGGCGCAGTTCTCACTCAACACGGTCATCCAGTAGCATATGATAGTGAGACACACTCATAGATTGTTCGTAAATACCCTAACTATGACAAAAAAATGTATTCCATTTTGTAATATTTCCGTCAATGGAAAAATTACATTCTAGTAAAGGAGACAATCGTCCACACTAATCACAATCCTTTGTAGTTCATACAGATACAGGGGAAGTTGTAGAATGACAATCGTCAAAAGTGGTCCACATACCTACAACAGTTCCATCCCAACATCAAGTATAAAATATGGAGAATAAATCGTGTCTCTAACTACCTCAGTCACCCTCTCATTGCCTCCCTTACAACAATGCTCCATTCCTATGGGCATGAGGCATTTGAGTGGCCCCAATTTATCAGCGTGACCCTGACTTCACCAACACCTATCACCTCTTGGGTACAGGAGAGAATTTCACCAATTTTCACATCTAGGATGGAATATTATTCCATCTAGGACACCTCTGTGTTCCCACAATAGAGTGTGCAAATATTATTTGGGAGGCTCACTATTGTCGAATGGCAGGACATTTTGGTGTGGAGAAAAATGTGGTCATTCTACATAAACATTTTTATTGGCCAAAAATTCGACAGGAGTCAACAAGTATATAAAATCTTGCACTGCCTGTGCCATTTCCAAGCCAACCATTAGGAATCAAGGATTATACACCCCTCTTCCTACTCCTGAGAGGCCTTGAGAATCAATCTTGATAGATTACATGTCTGTCCTTTCGCCCACCAAGCACAACAATGATTGTGTATTTTTGGTGGCTGATCGGTTTTCGAAGATGATCATTATCACAACCTCCAAGAAGAGAATAAAAACTACATATACTGCCAAGATCTTCTTTGAAAGGGTGTGGGTCAATTTTGGGTTACCACAAACCATCACCTCAGATTAGGAAAGTATGTTCCTAAGCACATTTTGGTCACTTCTTTAGTCATTGTTGGAAACCAAGATCAGTAAATGCACTTCTTTCCACCCACAAAACAATGGCCAAACAGAGGTCATCAATCAGATGATTTTCCACATCTTGTGCATGTGCAAATCTAAGCTTTTGCATTCATGGGATGAGAGTCTTCCCTATTTTCAAAACATCTACAACAGGTCTCTTAATAGCTCTGTTAGAAAAATAGGACCACGGAGCAAACATATAAAACAAATACATAAATAAAACACAGAAGATACACAATACAATAGAGGCATATATATATGTGGTTCACCTAGTGTCGGCTACGTCCACCGGAGAAATTTCCAGGTCATTCCTTTATTATTATCTAACAAATGAATGGATACAACCAACATGACACTTGTTGTAACTTCCTCTTCTTTCTCTCACAATATTCTCACTCACAATATAATATTCACAATGACGCATAGTCGCAATACATTTCCCTCATAAAAGAGGTTTTCCTTCGAGGGAAAGAAAACCATAACATAGCTTATACCATCAAATGTGACCTTATAATGAACGGTCCAAATTTAATATAAAATTACAATATACATTTACAATGGAATTTTTCCTTCAGGGGCTTCGCCCCTGAACCCTGTTGGGGGTTAACCTCCCCCCCTGCACTCCCCTGTGTGGAGGATTGTACATTCTTCTAGGGTATAAAGTCTTCATGGGGTATAAACATGGATAAAACAAAGATCTTTGAATCAGAGATATAATCAAGCTCCAAAACCAACAATCTCCCACTTGGAGACTGATTTCAACAACTCCACCATTGTTGTATATGTTGGACTATGATCCTTAATGATTCTTTTAGGGGATAAATTTTTCTCATGGGATAATTTTCCATGGTTTATACCAAAAACATATTTTCTATTCTAAAAATGATTCACCCAAATTCTATAGGATAAAATTATTTTACCTTAAAAATCACCAAAAATTTATACAAACTATATAAAATCCTTAGAAATTTGAATATTTTTACAAAAATGTCGATAAACGTTTATAGTTGGCATATGAAGGCTGATTAGTAAGATTTTCCAAGGTTTCTACATTTTAAAATAAATTTCCATCCTTAAAATTTAGTAATATTCACCAAGGTTACTCCCTTAGTTAACATGTCTGCAGGATTCTGGCTAGTGTGTATATTTTCCAACTTCAAATGTCCATCTTCCAAGACAGATCATATGAAATGGTACCTAAGTTGTATATGCTTATTATTCAATTGGAAGGCAGAGTTATTTGCAATATGAATGGCCCTCTCACTATCAGAGTACAACTTGCCATTATCCCGCTTCTTTCCCAATTCCTCCATAAACCTTTGTAACCAAATCATTTCTTTACTAGTCTCTATAGCCAAAACACACTTGATGCAGGAGCATCACCCACGTCAAGCGAGCCAGCGCAAAAGCAGAAGATAGTTGGATAAGCCAGCGTGATTTCTTTTTGGATTGCACCTTGAAACTGTTGCGCAGAACATTAATGTGTTGATTTGATGAAGCGCACTTGTAATGTAAAGGACACCTTGAGCCTTTAAGCTCTTGTCCTTAGTAGATAAGAAAGCATTTAATAGATTTAATGCTGGTAGATAGAATAGTTAAGTCTAGATTAGACAGTTTCAGTTTTCGAGAGGGAAAACGGATATAGACACCCTCCTTTGTGTATTGTATTAGGATTATTCAGATTAGAGCATTCAAAAAAAAAAAAGAGCAAGCAGAGAAGTGTTTGCAGAACCTCCATGTACAGACATTGAATTAATAAGAGCAAGCTTTGATTCAATTCCATGGTTGTGTTAATCTCTATGTATTTATGTTGATATGCTCAGGATTGTTTGTTTTCTGTCATGCATTTGCTTTTATATGTTGTGTATGTGATTTCATAGTTGGCTTGAAATCGGTGAGAGCAAGAAATTAGTTTCAATTGTTTCTCTATATTGGACCAGAGAATTCCTGCAAGGAGTGCAGTGGAATTTGTCCGCAAGGAGTACGTGACTGCAGGGTTCAGATAGAGGTGACTTTTGTTCTAAGCTCTCAAGAGTGCAGATTTGGCACCAGAGCCATGCAAGGCGTGCGCAGGATGGACGAAGTCTCAGTGGATGGTCTGAGCAAAAGGAAGGCATATACTACTGTGGCGTAAGTGCACAGAGTCCGGAAGACTCAAGACTTTGAAAGATGTTGAAGGTCGAGCACGATAAGTGGACGCAAAGTCTTTGAAGGAGTCAAGGTTGACAATCTCGGGAGGGATACTTCCTTTGTGATATTGTGGAGACAGACCCAAAAGAAGGTCTAGATTGGGCAGAGATTTAGATCGAGAGAAACCCTTGCAAAGGTGAAATCGACGGCCAGGATTTGGGAGGGATATTTGCGAAGTTCCGATAGCTGATAGATCTCAGAGGAGATGCACACAGGATAAACACAAGCTCGCAGAGGAGGAGTCGAGAATCATCAGGATTTGGCTCGTCGGAGTTGTGGAGGCCAGAATTTGTTGCCTGTTGAAATCATGATTAGCGATTTCTCGACATAATCAGAGCCGTTGAATGCTACGGGGACAGGTGGCACAAGATCCTGGAGAGTCAGGATTCGGCATTCAGGACTTCCCGGTGCAAAGAATTATGACGGGTGAAATCGCGATCACACGATTCCCGATAGCACGG
>JASDQU010501791.1:43565-66697 GCA_032191745.1 Picea mariana
GTTCTAATATTGGAGGAGATCCTAAAATTCAGGTGTTCTTGTAAGAGAACCTTAGGGTCTTGACAATTGTTAGATCTAGGTTTGATTAGTTGTTGAAAGAGATTTTGATGAATATGTTCTTGTAAGGGAACTTTAAGATCTCATACATATTAGGAATATTTCTAGATCTATATATTTTAGGTAGTTCTTCTAAGTTTACCTTCCAAGGTTGACATTAAATAAACTCTGATTAACATCATCAATTAGAACTAAACACTTTCCTCTCCGAAAAACCAAAAAGATGTGCGAATTTTTTTGGGACATGCTGGATATTATCGTCAGTTTATTGAAAACTTTACAAAGACAACCGGCCCCTTGTTTAAACTGTTAGCAAAGGATGCAAAATTTTGTTGGGATAACAATTTTCAAAATGACTTTGAAACTTTGAAAGCAAAATTTTCCATGGCACCAATTTTATGAGGGCCAAATTGGTCTCTTCCCTTCCATATTTCAACTGATGCCTTAGACATTGCTTTAGGAGGAGTGCTTGGACAAGAATAAAACCAACACAATTATGCTATTTACTTTACTAGCAAAAACCTTACTCCTCCTGAATTGAACTACACTGTGATAGAGAAGGAATTTTTGGCTGTAGTTCATGCCATTAATAAATTCCATCATTACATCACTGGGTATGAAATTTTTGTACATACCAACCATTCTGCTATTAGATTTTTGATGAACAAACCAATTACTAATAGAAGAATCACATGATGGCTTTTGTTACTTCAAGAATTTAACATCACTATAGTTGATCGACCAGGAAAAGAAAATGTAGTTGCGGATTTTTTTTCTCGGATCCCTCAAGACAATACTGACATTCCAGTGAATGATAATTTCCCTAATGAACATCTATTTGCAGTAGCTGTTAAGACCCCTTGGTTTGAAGATACGACAAATTATATAGTTATAGGGAGACTGCCAACTCATTTTTCATCACCACAAAAGAAAAGAATTGTCCAACATAGTGCTTATTACTCTTCGGTAGGAAGTGATATTTTCTATACAAGTCCTGATATGATCATTAGGAAATATTTTCAGGAAGATGATATTCCCGATATCCTTTAGACCTGTCATGACAGACCATGTGGAGGACACTTATTTGATAAGAGAACGACATATAAAACTTTACAATCAGGATATTACTCGCCGACATTGTTTAAAGATGCAACAAAATATGTAAAAAGTTGCAATAGTTGTCAGAGGATGGGGAGACCTACTGTAGCAGACTAGATGCCCTTACGACTGTAGGTTGTGATTGAACTATTTGATAAATGGGCACATGATTTTGTAGGACCGATTTCCCCAATGTCTAGGAAGAAGAAGTACATCTTGGTTTGTACAGATTTTGTGACCAAGTGGGTAGAGAAAAAATCCTTATATCAAGCAATTGAGAAGTCAGATGTTGAATTTATTTATGAATATATCTTTACCTGCTTTGGTGTTCCATGAGAGATTTTCACTGATCCAGGTGCTCAATTCACCTCTAAACTGATGAAGGAGCTCACAGATAAATATGGGATAAAACACTGTAAGTCTTCCCCATACCATCTACAAGACAATAGGCAAGTGGAATCCACAAATAAAGTTTTAGAAGCTATTCTGACCAAGACAATACATTTACATCACAAGGATTGGGCGGATAGACTTCCAGAGGCTTTATGGGCATACAGGACTATGTGGAGAAATACCACTGGTCATACCCCTTATGAATTGGTATATGGCAAGCAAATTCTCCTTACCATAGAATTTCAGATTCACACCTTCCGCATAGCAGCATAATTGGGTTTAAATTTGGATGAGGCACATAAACAAAGAGTTATGCAATTAAATGAATTGGGAGAAATCAGGCAAGACAGTCTTCAAAGAACTATCCTCATACAAAATCAACGTAGAAAATGGCATGATAAATAAATTAAGAAGAAACATTTTCAACCAAGGGATTGGGCATTGCTCTTTGATTCCAAGTATAAAAATTTTAATGGAAAACTTATGACACAATGGCTGGGACCTTATGAAGTGGAAATTGTTTTTGATAATGGATCTGTTAGAATCAAGACCATAGATGATTCTCAAAATTCCTTTGTAGTAAATGGACATCGATTAAAAGTATATCACAAACCCTTGTCAACATATGATTTTCTACAGGAAATGTCTAAACAACCCGAAATAATGATAGTAGGAGAATAATCTTCTCCTCCTTCTAATTCTTGGTCATTCTTTTTATTTCAGAATGTTGTAAATAATAAAAAAAAAACAGAAAAAAATATATATATAATAAAAAATAATAAAAAAAAAAAATAATAATAAAAAAATAGTTTTTGGATATGTTGACATATTGTTTTTAGTTTTACAGGATTTTTGAAGCAAGTACACAATTGAATTTCATCACTTTTTAGCAACAGGTAAGAAGGTAAGATCATTTTATTTTGTGAAAAAATTTCACTGGTATATACTGTCTTGTTTTAAAGATTAATAAATCTGAGCTTGTTTTCTCCCTTTGAATTGCTCATTAAAGTATGAAAGGGGAATTTATCAGGGATAGGATTATTCTTTACCAGGCCTGATAAATTATGATGGGAAAGAAGCCCCCCTAGAGTTTTCTTTTATCACTTTTCTCAGACTCTCAAAACATGAGAAAGTAATGAGCATTTACTAACTTGGGCTCATAAAATCCACAAGTAATTAATTACTGTTCCGCTAAAATCACTTTCTGCAAAATTTATCTTTGCACTCACGTTGGATGACGTGGGATACAGTAAGTTCCACCTTCCAACAAGTCTCACTCCATCGACATCAACACCTTATCTGGAGTTGAGATTAGATATTATTTAAGTACCCTAGAATCTTCATGCCTTAATGGAATATTTCCTTGCTAACAAACATGGGAATACCTCAATGTCTCTTGTTTGATAAATCCTACAGGTGACTCGACACCAAGACCGTTATTCATACCTGTTACGATGTACTATAGGTACCTTGAGGCCCATTGACATCAATGGTGGGTCATCTCGCATTGGTTAACGACATTCATTAATGGTTGGTAATCCAATGATTTCTTTTTGTGTTTGACTTCAGAACATTTATTCACACAAATACGAATTGTACCATGGGTTAAAGCTTTGAAGCTGTTGTAGAAGACATAATTTTGGGAGACGGGTTCAGGGATAGCCAACAGATGATTTTCTTCAAAAACATGAAATCTTTTATATCTCAACAAGTTATTATTGGTTCAGGTTTCTTTGTAGATCTTGATTTATTTTATTAGTATCGGTCAGTACCAGACATAATTAATCAGTCACAATGGCTATCAACAACACAGACTCCAGTTAAAACTTTGACGTTCTCCATATTCAGAGTTGGTTTCAAAATTTCTGCAAGAAGAAAACACATCATAACAAGGAGTAAGTAATCAAGCTCAAGTAAGCATAGTTTTATGTTAGTTTAATTTATCAAAATACATATTAGTAACTTAAACTATGACTGCCTCGATACTCCATGTCATTTCATCATTTCTATACTCTGTACTTAAAATGTTGAGTTCAATTCTTCTTGACACTTCGTGTCATGAGAAACGAACTACATTATAATGTTTGAATTTGAAATGACTAATGTGAAATGATAGTTTAGCAAAGAAGTACGACCGTCATCATTCTTTCACACGCTACTGATCCTCACGACACTTAAATGTCTTTCCATAATTCCTTACATGGCCTATTTCATGCATAATAATCTACTCCTCTGTTGCCCTCATCTAATTCCTTTTCTTACCTTTGAACCTTTCCTGTTTTACTAAGTAGCATCATGGTGGAAAATCGCCACGAACCCGAGACTTATGCAGATTTGGAGGCTCTTCCTGAGTATGAAGCCACCAAAAACATCTTTCAGAAAGTAGGATGGGAGACGTTCTTCAAGAAATTTGATGGGTATGATGATCAAATTACACTTCAATTCACGCTTCACTTTCATGGTAGATGGGCTAAAGTGGGTGAGTTGGAATTTGAAGTCACAAAGAAGTTCATTTCTGAAGCAATACAATTACCCAGTACTGGACAGAAATGGATGAAGGGACAACCAGTAGACAAAAATCTCTGTACACAACTCCAGCAACCCCAGTATCGCAAATTACAATGGTCAGAAGCTGGCACCTCGAGGTCGTGGCTAGAACCAAAATGGGCTCATTTTCTATCCCTACTTCAACGCTACCTCACCTATGAAGGTCAGTACACGATTTTGTTCCCTTGTCATGCTCGACTCCTACTACATTTCAAAGGTAAGCATCTGGTGAACGTCCCTTATTTTCTGTTGAAAAGTTTGAAGAAAATTGAAGAACAAGTTCGCAAAGAAAAATATTTTAGGGGCAGTCTGTTTCATTTTGGTATTGTAAAAAATCTATTTAAGATCGCATTATCCCACAAACTGGAATGTTGGGATATGTTTGTTGTAAAAACCCTAGCTTCTGAAAAATCTAAGGATAAAACTATTGAGTCAATTGCTACATAGAAGAAGTCAAGTTCTAAGAAGAAAGTTGTTAAAATGCTAGTCAAAGTCTGTGATGATCCTGATTATACACCAGATTGTAATCTTGAGGCCAATAATGATAATCCTGGCTCTGAACACTCGTTTGATGTCCATAGTTTTGATGGTGTGGAAACTAGACGTGAAAAAGTGGAAAGTATTGTCCCTACAGATGTAAATGTTGAAACTCATATTTCTTCTCCGACTGCTAAAAATGTTATTGATGTGGAAGAGCTTGAGGAGTTAATTGTCAAACCTAGAAGGAACCCTAAACATAAATGCAAACTTTGAGATATGGATAAATCCGTGCCTAGTTATCCATTATAGGAAAGAATGAAAATCATGATTGATCATGAGGATGTTCCAGAGTCTTCTGAGATGACATGGACCCTCTCTCAATTGATTAGAAAGGTTCGTGAAGTCAATCAGAAAGAGAATGTGCCCGAAGAAATTGCACAGGACAAACCAATTGAGATACCTGTCAATACTCCTATTGAAGTATATAATGAGTTCACTCACGAATCCAACCCAGTCAATACCCATGTTGAAGTATATGATGAGTTCACTCATGAATCCAGCCCAATCAATACCCATGTTGAAGTATATGATGAGTTCACTCATGAATCTAGCCCTCAAACACAAGAAGGTCGTTGTAAGACATTCAAATCTTATTGTGAAATCTCTTCCAGTAGATCTTTGCGACCAATGGTTGTCATATTGGAAAACAGGAATCACAGGTTAAAAGAAAAATTACATGAATATGCCATACTGGATCGACATATAAAAACATAAAATGAACTTATGAAGCTCAGGAAAGCTCACTTCTCGGCAAAGATCGAGCGATTAAAACGAAAAAATAGATCTATTTTTCATAAGAGTAAGAGATTTCAAAGGATTGACAGGAAGCACATCACCATTAATCGGGTTCTTAAGAAGGAAATTAGAAACATAAAGAAGCATGAGAGATTGCAAATGTTGGTTGCAGCTGCTACAACACTTTGATGAATCTTAGTTTTTGAATTTTTGTTGCCTTAGGACAGGCAAAGTCCTCAGCTTGAGGGAATGTTAGTCGCCAATTTTGACCATATTTTTGCCTATATTATGTCAGATATACTCCCATTCCATATCCAATATCATTCCTTTCTGGCCTTACCTTGATTCGTTTCACATCATTTTTCCCTACATGGAGCTATTCAAGGTATTCATATGATTTAAGCTATTTTTAATGTATTTTGATACTTTAAATTGATTTTGATACTAACATTGCATGAGTTAGGTACTTGTTTCATTGAAACTGATTTATCAGTACCAAGTACTAGCTTGCACTCGATGGAGATGTCAAAGATTTGTACGATATTGACAGATTGGAATGACAGTTCCGACTCATATGATTGATTGAGTTATAATTCAGATTTCAAATATCGAATTTAATCTCTAAAGAACAAAATGTGATAAATCAGAGTGGAATTATAGAACCATTTTTTATGATGCTTATCTCTATTTTATAGCTCACGCTTCTTGATACTTCGTTTCATGAAGCTGTGAACTTAGTTTTAACAAACTCTGAGTCATTTTCAAATATGAGATTCGCTTAATTAATATACCTATGTTCAAGATTATTTTTGGGTATTCACGATTGTAGATGTGGGGAGGATATATATAAACATGGATCCATCTCAAGAAACATGATTATTATGTTATGTTATGCGATATTGCTGATATACAATTTTTGAACCGTGCGTTATATCATCTTTGTTGTTGAATGACTTGAGTTAATTTTCAAATTGTGGAGTATGAGGAATGATACAATTATGCATGAAGTAATTTGAGTTAGCTCTGGTTTCATCTTAAAGAAATTGCACCTCTTGGTTGGGCCCGCCAACAGGTTCAATTCGCTTTCTCTTTTCTATAGTATCGTTAGTTTCTTTCTACCTTTAGAATCTGTGTGAATTATTTTTAACTTGAAACTGCTCTACTAAATACTGATTTAATCATTTTCGTTTAGTTCATTCTCAGTTTGGTATTATCTCGTAGATCATTGAATGTTAGAATGAGTTGCTTTCCAGTTGTGGAATTTGATGAATAATCCAATTGTTGATTGAGCTCTCTCTTAAATTTACTCTGTTTTCAAGTTTCTAGTTTAATCGTGATTTGAAGTTAGTTTAAACTTAAATTTACTCTATTTTTGTTAGGGTAGTTCGCTTATGGTTTGGTTAAAGGAAGCTTCCGATATTTGTAGGGTAAACAAGGACACTGATTATTTTCACTCTTGTTAGATTTAGAATTGCCTGGTATTTCGATTGAATAGAGGGTTTTTGTTAAAATGTTCTTTCTTGTATGGTTAAGGTAGATGTTTTGATGATTAGGTGTTTAGTTAATGGTAGATATCATTGGATGATTTCTTTGGATTAGGAATAGAAATACATTAGATTAACTTAGAATTATTTTCATTTGATTGATTAGACAAGGTATGATCAGTTTTAAGATAATCATTAGGATTCAATTCATAAGAGTAAGTTTATGTTTCCTTCTTAGAATAACATTTAGGTAGAACTTAGAAATATTACCATCACATATAGTGTAGTAGCTCTAAGTTTAATTACCATGGTTTGAAAATTTATTGTTTTCAGGTAATTAAAAATCTTTAATACCACAGCCTGACACCGCGCTTATTTAACTCATTGGTTGTTGCGTTGGGACCACTTTTTTCTACCCTTGATTGACTGAGATAAACAGATAATTGTCCAAGTGTCAAGCTATGCAATCTGAAACTAGACCCTGCCTATCCATTTGTCTAACCTTCTTTTCTGTTTGTCTACCCCGCCTCTCTGTTATAATCTAGAATATCGGGTGAACTTAGTGAGTTGGAGAATTCTATCGAGGAATTTCTGAAGAAGCTCATGGCTAACAAACCTATATCTGAAGGTATTCAAGAATCGCCAACTAGGGGACTACGGGATTCCCCTTCGAGTGGATGTCGTTCCACCTGCACCAACCCCATAGTTGAACAACGAAATAAGCATCGTGATGATCTAGCTAA
The DNA here is from genome assembly GCA_032191745.1 of Picea mariana. NCBI lineage: Eukaryota > Viridiplantae > Streptophyta > Pinopsida > Pinales > Pinaceae > Picea > Picea mariana. The sequence continues at coordinate 51,163 of JASDQU010501791.1, forward strand.
TACGAAGTAGATCCCGTCGATCCTACCTAAATAGATTGCACCTCTAGTTGGTGATGTTAACCATGAAAATGTCCCTCGTAATTTTGAGGACTCTGTGTTCACAGTGTACATTCTGAAAGGAATTCACATAGTTGAGAGTTAGTTAGGACAAATCCCTTTGTTGAAGAAAAACAACTTCAACTTAGGAGACTGGAAGAACTACGCCATGTTATCTCCCCACCGCTACTTAAAGAATACAACTGGAAAGAAACCTTGCCTCATCTCATAGCCATGAATTAAGGGGTTGGTGTAGTCAATTGTGTTGAATGTGATGAAGATCACGTATTTTGGCCACCACCAGTAGGTTAACGATTGCATTAAACTCCTTCTGTCTTGCTATCATGGCAGATATCTATTGATCGAGAGAAGAATTATTGTGGATCCAACGTTGATCCACTAGATCAAAGGTTTAAGTGTGAAGGGTACTAACCCTCGACAGCTTTATCCAAGGAAGGCCTCAAATCGTTCGTTATCATAGTGTATAAAAGAAGCTTATGGAGAGGTTGAAAGAGGAAAGTGAGGTTACAAGGTAGCCTCTATATAGGATGACATAGTTCCCCTTGCTTGTCAACTCTTAGCTGACAAGATAGTGAGGAAGAGCCACCCCACAGAGGTCACAAAGTTCATGGTGGACCTTGCAATAAAGTGTGTGGAGGGCATGCAGATGAACTGGGTGAACTACCTCATCAATGAACTAGAAAAGGATTGTTGTGAAGTCCAGGACTTTGAGTATGAATTTCACTACAGCTAATTGATCATCTTGATCACATTTATTGCTTGGAAAATGCCTGAAGGAGATGCCTTCCCATAGATCAAACCTACGGATCCCCTGGCTACTAAGTTTTCCACCCCATGGCATACCAACGACATGATGAAGCAATGGCATTCCAATGTCGCATTTCATGGATATTATCAATAGTTAAAGGTTGCCATCAAATCATTCCCGCATATGACACTGCGTACCCTACACCAGTACCGACCCATAGAAAAGGTCCACATCAATCCCCATTTCATTTACATCACCGCGCAAAAAGATGAGCACCAGGAAGAATTACAGTCATACTACAAGCTGGAAGATGAAGATATGGAGTAGATTACGAAGGAATGGTGAGAGGAATTTCTTGTACATTTCACTGATGCAGAATTATCCAAAACTGATACCATAGGAAGCCCTATAGTTACACGGGTTTAACATGTTGGATAGTCTAGTGGTACGAAGAAGAAGAAAAATTAGGTTGAAGTCCAAGACATAGAGAGTGATGAAGAGGAAAACACTTACGGAGATAATCAGTCTAGCTCACCAGGAGGAGTAGAAGGTGAAGTAGAAGGATAGGGGAGAGGAAATGAAGGAGAATAAGATCAAGGAGGAGGTGAAGCTACACCACCAGAAGATCGCCCTACTCGAATAGTGACACCACAAAAGAGGAAATTTTCTCTGAAGAAATCTTTAGCAAGGAAGAAAAATGCGCCAATAAGCCATAGTTGGAGGTCACTCTCACTGACGACGACATTAGTATGGTCCATGGAGCTATGGACGATGCCTATAAAGATATGTTATAGAGATATGGAGAGAATTAGGAGGAGTTCTACAAAATTATTGAGAGAGAATTGAAGGAAGTGCAATAGGTTGTTCACTTGGTCCGTGCAATACCTAGTGTGTCGTCTATGCCTTCCTCATCACAGACTGCAGATCTTAGAGGGCGAACCAGACGAGTTAAGAAGGCTTGTGGATGAAACAGAAGCTCGGTTCTGGAGAGATTAGGAAGAGAAGGAGAAGGCTACATAAGCCTTGCAAAAGGAGAAAGATGAAGTCCTATTAAAATTACGAGTAGTGTAGGAGAGTGTAGCTTACCATGAAAGCAACAAAGAAGAGCTTCAGGCTAAGTTTCAGGAAGAAAAATCTCAGCTACAAAGGGAAAAAGAGTAGTTTCTCATAGAGCATGCCATGGTTAAAGAAGTGGTAAGTAAAGCATGTCACTCTATGCCAGGATTGGTACAAGAGGAGAAAGAGTTGTCTGAAGCTCAAGTAGTGAAGCTCGCAGAGACCCTTGAGCAGCTTCAGGCTAGCATAACAAAAATGGAGGCCCAAACAATGTCGAGCACCTTGCAGGAGGTGTTTGACTAGAGGGAGGAAACCGCTAAAAACATATTAGAAATTATAAGAGTCGTCACTTATAAATGTAAACAATTAAGTGATAGAAGCACCCAGACATATGAATGCCTCGTCGAGGATCCAGAGCTAAGGAAGATAGATGCATAGTTACAGGAGGTACAACAACAAGCAATTTCGTTGAGGGCGCAGATGAAGCTGCTCACCATAGTTGAAAGGATGAAGATATCTCAAGAGCAGCAGACAGTACAACAATAGATCACTACTTTCCAGGGGAAGGTGATGGAAGTAACACAAAACTTACAACCTGTGAAAGATGAAGCTTGCAAGGTGTTTGAGGAGATCGATGGTCAAGGTTCACAATTATATCAAGTCGTTGCAGTAGTAGAACAATGCCTGGAAGGGCCTGTTACATAGCATACAATCCAGGAGCTCGCTGAGCAAGAGGCTCAGGAAAGGTAATAAGTTGAGGAATATCGAGTTAATCTAGAGGATTTCAAAGCAGCATTGTCTAGGTCTGAGTGACTTGAGATGAGTCATAGGTGAGTGTTGGGGGCTTGTTGGCCCTCGACCAAGTTTTGGGGAAAATTTTGTCAGTTGTGGCCCACTTTTGGACTTCGACACAATGGTCAAAGAAGGAGCACCCATGCAGAGCTCAGATCACAGATCTCACCAATTTTGAGGGTTATGTGGACCCAGTAAAGGGTCCTCTAGGGTTTTCTAATGGGTTTATGGGATATCGACCCATGGGGTTTTCCCATGTTTAGGATTTATTGTAAGGGTTTGTAAAATATAAATAAAGAAGAATGTATTGTAGAAGTAGCTAAGTCCAAGTAGTTCGAGTTTCTTTGTGAAAAGGAATGTATGTGCGTTGAGGATTTGTTCTCGACTATGATTTTATATAAGGTTCTAAATGTTGTGATAGAGGGATTGGCTCCATGCATTTGACCTAGTTTTGGAAGGAGGATCTAGTGTTTAGTAGGTAAATATCTAGTCTAGTGCGAAGCCCAACTCTATGGCTTAGTGCATAGGAGTGAATGAATGTAATATTTTGGTGAGTAATAAAGAGGCATAACAGTTTGTGGACATAGCCCCACCCTGGGGTGAACCACGTATATCTGGTGTCTCATGGTTTTCTTTGTGCTGTGTTATTATTGTTATGAATATGCTTAGTGCTTTGATTCTGATGTGTAATAGATAGATCCTTTGTTGCTTAAGTAATTTACTTGTGTTAAGGGTAAATGAATACTATATTTAACTTATAATGCTAAGTGATAAGTATTCAAGGTATATTATCATTTGTGTTACTGCGCCAATCTATATTTGATTGTGTTCTGTGGTGTTAATAGGGTTAATAAACTAATGCATGTTACCTTCCTAAGCATTAAAAAAGTATTTTTTGAAGTACTCTTATCACATATTTGTGTCCCAACCTGGTTACAAACACCTGCGTACTGTAACCCCCCTTCTTCTACCTTTGGTGAAACTTCGCCTGCTTCACAGGTGTTACCGAGAGGGCCGATATTTAGGGTTTTATTGGTACATTGTTAAGCATTAAACCCTAGGTCTACCCTTGTTCCAGTAAAAATCCTCCATGCAAAGGAGTATAGGGGGGTTACCCCCCTTGCAGGGTATGGGGGGGTATCCCCCTAGCTCGGGGGTCCGAGGGACAACATTCCTCAATGAGGGTTTGGGGACAAAGCCCTTGAAGGAAAAAATTCCTTGTAAATGTATAGTGTAATTTCATAATAAATCTAGACCATTCATTATAAGGTCACATATCTGATGGTAGAAGTTATGTTAATGTTTTTTTCCCTAGAAGGAAACCCTCTTTTCCTAAGGGAAATGTATTATGGCAATATATCATTTCAACTATGGTATTCTGAGTGAGGAGAATATTAGATAAAGAAGAGAAAGTCACATCGGGTGTTTTGTAGGTTGTATCCCTTCATTTGTTGGATATTAATAAAGGAAGGACCTGGAAATTTCTATGGTGGACATATCCCTCATTGGGTGAACCATGTATATCTGTGTCTATTTTATATTGTTTATTTTCTATGTTTTATTTTCGCATTTGTTTTATTTTATTTCTCTATGATCCTATTTTTCTAAAAATGTCCTTACTGACATGGATCTCCTAAACTTTCATATGTGTTTCTCCTTTGGATCATTACTCTATATTGGATTATCTATTTTTCACCTGAAATATTGATCCAACAACCCTCATTCACTTCGGGACTTTAGGGCTTTTGCCTTCGAGTAAATTACATGTTTCAAAATTCTTTTCTTCAAAGTGGTCAGTGTCGAAGTTGACCACCATTGAACCCCCTATCCTCATCCACCAGTTACCATGCATTGCCCAGATCTGATGGCCCTCATTGACTTTAGGACTACAGGGATCCATCCTTCAGGTAAACTTACATGTTTTAGACTCTTTTTATCCGAAGTGGTAAGTGCCAAAGTTGATCACTATTGGACCCGCCTATCCTCATTCGACGGTCACCATGCATTTCCAAGATCTGATGGCCCTTATTTACTTAGGGATTTCATGGTTTCAATACTTTGTGTCTTATGGGGTCATCTTATCCTTTCCTTCCACTTAGTTCTATCTGATGGTCATGATAGATCCTGAACTGATCTAATGGTTGAGAGCTCACTTGAATTTCCTCCACGAAATATGATGGCTCTTATTTAATCTCTCTCGATCTATGATTCTGGCTTGATCCAATTGTCGATAATGCTACTGCTACAAATTTGATGATTGAGATTTAATCCTTCCCAGTCTATGAATTCACCTCGATCTGATGGTTGTTGGGATTTCTATGGGATTTTTATCGACAATTGACATATTTTTCGATTGTAATAGAGTTTCCTTATGATTCTTGAAGGGTTTTAGTTCTCTTCTCTCTGACCTATTCATTGCTATTTCTCCTAAGATTTTAATAAATGTTTGTGCATTGTTTTATGCGCTGATATTTAGTCACTAACCCTCATGAGATATTAATTCCTTGTTCTTCGTTAGTCCTTTTGTATGTGGATTGTATGCATGCTACCTCTCTTGAGATTTAGAAACATAGGATCATTGTTGATCCTATCATGATCAACAATGATCACAAATTGCTTCTACCCCAAGGTGATCTTCCTTTTTCTCTATTTCCTGTAACTGTTTGACTCATGTTGCCATCAATGACAACACATAATCAATAATGACAAGAGACAGTACTAGATTTCACCAATATTTTCCATACTCTTCGCAACAAATTGGGTATCAAAGAATATGAACGACATTTAGTGCTCAAATACCATGGTTGTTTGTAGAGATATAGAAATGGAGTTTTTAGACATCACATCATTAGGTGTGTCTTATAGATGTGTTGTCAAGATTGAGCAGAAATTTAAGTTGGAGAGGTGAGAGTTTGGATCTGCAAATTCCTCACATTCGAAGTAGGGAAAAGGTGGTCCCAACCCACCAAACAAGAAACAAGGAAAATATGGTTTCTCTCTAGAAAACTAGTCCAAGATGTAACCCAAGAAGGGTAATTTGAAGTCGAAGAAGGACATAGGAAAGTGGTGTGAATACCATATAATCGCTTGGCACAACACAGAATAATGTCTCTCCAAGCAATGATTGGTGGCTGAGATGAAATCTTTCGAGTCAGAGGAAGATTCTAACTCTAAATCAAATGCAAAAAATGGGAAGTGGATCATCAATGTTGAACCCAGTTCCACTTTCGGTATCACCAAAGTCAAACCAAGTGAACCAGTAGAAATAGAGGAAGGGGAATGCCTCTTTCACTCACATATGTGGGTAAAGGGGAATCCACTGGATTTCATTGTCAATAGCGGTAGTGAGAAGAACCTATTTCACCAAAGGTCATCAAGCGGTTGGACCTACCGATAACATGACACCTGCAACCCTACACCATAGGCTAGATTTTCTAAGGATGAGATATCTACATCAACCAAAAATGTCGTCTTCCCTATAACATCAAGCCCTTAAAAGATGAGGTATTGTGTGATATTTCTCCCCTTGAAGTTTTTTATTTTATTTTAGGCTAGACATATTTTGTGCAAGCGACATGTTGTGTATGATTCTAGACCCTGCAATGTTATTATTACTTTGGGTACACAATTGTGCAGGATACCATAGGTAGCATTCCCTACCGCTATTTTTTTAATCTCTGCTAATAAATGTAGTAAGTTCATTTCATAGATCAGGAATTTCGTCTCCTTTGTGATCTGTTCTCACAATAAGAAGAAGGTCACCACCACATCCTTGACCTCTACACAAAGCCTCTCTTTTCAACATAAGCAAGTGGATGAGATCATGGAAGAGTATAGAGACATATTCTCCTCACCCACCAGAGTACCAACGCACTACCAAGTCAAGAATTCAATTTATCTAAACCCCAGTACATCAATGCCTAATGGACTAGTCTATCATCCCTCACTGATGGAAAACGAAGAAATAAAGCACCAAATCCAAGATATATTTTAAAAGGGGCACATTGGACCCAACTCCTCCCCTTGCGGAAGCCTGATTGTGTTGGTGAAAAATCAATATGGGACCTGGCAACTCTTTATTGATTACAAATAATTAAACAAAATCACAATCATGAACTCGTACCCAATTCCCTAAATTGATGACCTTCTTGACCAACTCAAGGGGGAAAATTTCTTCAACAATATTGACCTAAAGTCTGGATACCACTAGGTTCCCATCGATCCAATTGATGTATGGAATACAACTTTCAAATCTAGATAAGGTCTCTTCAAATGGCTGGTCATACCCTTTGGCTTAACAGATGCACCAACAATTTTCATGAGATTTATGGATGATGTATTGAGACCCATCACCAACTCTTTTTTGGTGGTATATATGGATGACATCCTCATCTTCAACATAAATTGGGAGGAGCACATGCAACATATTCAATAGGTTTTGGGCACTCTATGAAAATACAAGCTATATGCCAACTTGGAAAAATTCTCCTTCGGCATGAACAAGGTCCAATACTTGGGATACAATGTTGATGAGCATGGGGTACATGTGGATTTATCTAAGATCCAAGTCATTCATTATTAGCGAGACCCAACCATACTGATCGAGATTCATAGCTTCTTGGGACTTGCCAACTTTTACCGAAGGTTCGTGTTAGGATTCTCCCATATTGGATGGGCCCTCAACCAAGTAAGCAAGGGTGGTGGCAAGGAAATGTTTGCATGGGGGTAGGCACAACAACAAGAATTTGATTATATAAAGAATTGATTGTTCTCAGCTTGAGTAATCTTCTTACCTGATATGCAACAACCATTCAAGATTGCAAATGATGCCTCCAACTATGTTGTAGGCACAGTTCTCACTCAACACGGTCATCCAGTAGCATACCATAGTGAGACACACTCATATATTGTTTGTAAATACCCTAACTATGACAAAGAAATGTATTCCATTTTGTAATCTTTCTGTCAATGGAAACATTACATTCTAGTAAAGGAGACAATCATCCACATTGATCACAATCCTTTGCAGTTCATACAGATACAGGGGAAGTTGTAGAACGACCACTGTCAAAAGTGGTCCACATACCTACAACAGTTCCATCTAAACATAAAGTATAAAATAAAAAGAATAAATCATGTCTCTAACTACCTCAGTCACCCTCTCATTGCCTCCCTTACAACAATGCTCCATTCCTGTGGGCATGAGGCATTTGAGTGGCCCCAATTTATTAGCGTGACCCTGACTTCGCCAACACCTATTACCTCTTGGGTACAGGAGAGAATTTCACCAATTTTCACATCTAGGATGGAATATTATTCCATATAGGACACCTCTGTGTTCCCACAAGAGAGTGTGCAAATATTATTTGGGAGGCTCACTATTGTCGAATGGCAGGACATTTTGGTGTGGAGAAAAATGTGGTCATTCTACATAAACATTTTTATTGGCCAAAACTTTGATAGGAGTCAACAAGTATATGAGATCTTGCATTGCGTGTGCCATTTCCAATCCAACCATCAATAATCAAGGATTATACACCTCTCTTCCTACTTCTGAGAGGCCTTGGGAATCAATCTTGATAGATTACAGGTCTGGCCTTTCATCCACCAAGCACAACAATGATTGTGTATTTTTGGTGGTTGATCGGTTTTCGAAGATGGTCATTATCACAACCTCCAAGAAGCGAATCACAACTACATATACTGCCAAGATCTTCTTTGAATGGGTGTGGGTCAATTTTGGGTTACCACAAGCCATCACCTTAGATCATGAAAGCATGTTCCTAAGAACATTTTGGTCACTTCTTTAGTCATTGTTGGAAACCAAGATCAGTTAATGCACTTCTTTCCACCCCCAAACCAATGGCCAAACAGAGGTCATCAATCAAATGATTTTCCACATCTTGTGCATGTGAAAATCTAATCTTTTGCATTCATGGGATGAGAGTCTTCCCTATGTTCAAAACATCTACAATAGGGTTCTTAATAGCTCTGTTAGAAAAATAGGACCACGGAGAAAACAGATTAAACAAATACATAAATAAAACATAGAAGGTACACAATACAACAGAGGCATATATATATGTGGTTCACCCAGTGTGGGCTACGTCCACCAGAGAAATTTCCAGGTCGTTCCTTTATTATTATCTTACAAATGAAGGGATACAACCAACATGACACTTGTTGTAACTTCCTCTTCTTTCTCTCACAATATTCTCACTCACAATATAATATTCGCAATGACGCATAGTCGCAATACATTTCCCTCATAAAAGAGGTTTTCCTTCTAGGGAAAGAAGACCATAACATAGCTTATACCGTCTGATGTGACCTTATAATGAATGGTCCAAATTTAATATGAAATTACTATATACATTTACAATGAAATTTTTCCTTCGGGGGCTTCGCCCCTGAATCCCGTAGGGGGTTAACCTCCCCCTCTGCACTCCCCTGTGTGGAGGATTGTACATTCTTCTAGGGTATAAAGTCTTCATGGGTATAAACATGGATAAAACAAAGATCTTTGAATCAGGGATATAATCAAGCTCCAAAACCAACAATCTTCCACTTGGAGACTGATTTCAACAACTCCACTGTTGTTGTATCTGTTGGACTATGATCCTTAGGGATGCTTTTAGGGGATAAATTTTTCTCATGGGATAATTTTCCATGGTTTATACCAAAATAATATTTTCTATTCTAAAAATGATTCACCCAAATTCTATAGGATAAAATTATTTTACCTTAAAAATCACCAAAAATTTATACAAACTATATAAAATCCTTAGAAATTTGAATATTTTTACAAAAATGTCGATAAACATTTATAGTTGGCATATGAAGGCCGATTAGTAATATTTGCCAAGGTTTCTACATTTTAAAATAAATTTCCATCCTTAAAATTTAGTAATATTCACCAAGGTTACTCCCTTAGTTAACATGTCTGTAGGATTCTGGCTAGTGTGTATCTTTTCCAACTTCAAATGTCCATATTCCAAGATAGATCATATGAAATGGTACCTAAGTTGTATATGCTTATTATTCAATTGGAAGGCAGAGTTATTTGCAATATGAATGGCCCTCTCACTGTCAAAGTACAACTTGCCATTATCCCACTTCTTTCCCAATTCCTCCATAAACCTATGTAACCAAATCATTTCTTTACTAGTCTCTATAGCAAAAACACACTCTTCTTTTGTTGTTGAAAGTGAAACAACCTTTTGTAGTTTCAAAATCCAAATTATTGTTGTTCCACCTATAGTAAAACAATACCTTGTGGTGCTCATCATTTTATCTTTATCACCTTCCATATATGAATCAACATATCCATGTAGAACAATGTATGAACCTACAAAACATAATGCATGAGTATAAGTACCTCTCAAATACCTAAGAATCCAATTTACTGTCTGCCAATTTTCTTTACCTAGATTTTTCATATACCTTCTCACAACTCCCATTACATGTGCAATATTTGGTCTTGTGCAAACCATCACATACATCAAACTACCAACAACTGATGAATAAGAGACCCTTGACATGTATTCTATCTACTCCCGTGTCTTGGGGCACATTTCTTTAGTTAATTTGAAATGGTTGGCCAAAGGTGTACTAACTAGTTTTGCATTCTACATTCTAAACCACTCCAACACCTTCTCAATGTACTCACCTCGAGAGAGTGTCAATTTGTGATTTTTATTATCTCTTGTTATTCTCATACCAAGGATTTGTTTTACGACACCCAAATCCTTCATCACAAATGAATTAGCTAATTTCTTCTTGAGAAAATTTATGTGTTGATACTAAGAGGGGGGTGAATCAATATCAAGTACAATTTTAAAACTTTTCAACTTACTTAAACCATTCAATAATATCCAATGAGCAATGAACAATAGCATAAGAGTTACACCAATTCACCACAATACACCATGCATAAGATATGAGAAATAATCAATCGTTATTGTTCAAGGGAATCAATGACTTCCAAAGGTAGCTACATCTTCCAAATATAAATGGAGGGATAAATCTAGAAGAGGAAGATACAATCCTCCAATATCAAGAGAAGTTTGACCTCTCCATCCTTGCCACTTCCTTCCAACCAAGAATATATGAGAGATAATAAAACTTTACATTAAATCATCACCATCAACGAACCATCACATAGAACTTGATAATGCTTCCTGAGACTTATTCAACTTTTTCAATTCTCCAATTCTTGGAATAATATGATCTTGTAGATAATAGTACTCAATGTATTCTCTGAAACGCCTTCAACTTTCGCTCCTTGAATCCTACCCAAAAATAATTTATAGAGAGAATGGTAGACCTTATTCAATTTTGGTTTATTCAGGAAAGCGAACTTGTAGAGAATGCCCCGCACTCAATATTTGATATCTGATTCTAAAACTCACACACAAGAAACTCCATCCCGTACTCTTTCCAATGAAATTTGTCTCACTTCATTTGGATTATCTATGAAGACGTTATGACTAGTTTACCCAGAACCCATGTTTATGACTAGCTTTAGGATTGGTCAAAAACCCTATTTTCCACAGTGCGTATATCCAAAATTATAGTGAATAAAGAGATTAATTTTTTACCATAGGTAGCTTAGAACACATCACCAAAAGACTTCATCCTCCATTGAAATATGGCCTTCTTTACTTCATATTTCCTCTGAAATTCGACTTGTGTGTGTAAAATGAATGTATAATGATATGTATTCATACCCTTTATGCCACTTCCTTTTAACATTAGGGCCGACCTTACACTTTCTTATTTTGTAATTCTTTTCTTTAATTATCTTCAGGGATGACTTGTACTTCCTTCTTCAATTCACTTTTTCATCTTCAAAAATTCATTTCTCCTCAACCATGAGGAACCACGTGAATTTCCACCTACCACTGGAAACAACATGATCTATACTATCCATCCATTGGTGTTGTGTATGCATATGAATTTTCCTTCATGTACAAATACCTTCATCAATGTTGCAATCCAAAACCAATGACTAGGGTTGAAATCAATGACAACAATCAATATTCCAACAATCACCCCCTTTGTCATTGATGACAACACACATGATCCCCCTATCATGATGATCCCAATTTCTCTCCCCCTTTGACATTAATGGAAAAGGCTAGGTATGATCCCCCTAAGTTTAATGGAAAAATGTATCTCTCTTCTTTGGGGTTTCTCCCCTTGAACATATAGCACTTAATAACACTTCATTTTTATGATCTCTTTCTTCCTTGGAGATTTTTCATGAATTTAGGATGTATATGTTACTTGGTCTTCTCGTTGCAGTTGCAACCAATCTTATTGAACCTTCTTCTTTGATTTTTCATCTTTGTAAGTCAAACGTGAGAGTATATCCTTAATCACACATTTTACTAACATTGAGTAGATTATGCTTCAAGTCTTCAACCAATAGGACATTCTTTGATTTTACATTTTTGCTTCCAAGATCTACTACACCTTTTCCAATTATTTTAGTAGATGAGTCATCTCCAAATGCAACATCTCCACCCTTTCTCTTCAAGCTGATGAATTTGTTTTGATCCCTGTTCATGTGTGAATAACATCCATTGGCTATGTACCATTCATATTCTTCTTTACATTATTCAATGGTCAATGCTATTCGAGAATATTCATTTTTTGTAATCATTTTCCTTCTCCATACTGTTAAGCCCTAACTAGTGTCTCATTACCCCTTACTTGGGGCATATTATATTAGTAATGTTATTTTATTTGTGTCGGCTTTAGGCCATTAGTTGTAATTATACCTCCTAGTCTCCTATATATACCAAGGAGACATTTTCATTTTGAATCATCTTGTAATTGTACATTTATGTGGGCATAAGGAGGTTGACCCCTTGAAGAGGCTTATTATCTGAATTTATCTATTTTGGAAGGCGCTAAGTACTTATTCTGAGGTTTTTCTATGCTATATTTATATTTGGTTCTTAACATATGGTATCAGAGCACAAGGTATTGGGGTTTCACTTCTACATATGAGACACCTTGGAATTTTCTCTATAACTTTTTTTTACAATGTTTCAGAAGGAACGACTTGGAGGATATTTAGTAGATGGATCAAGGTACATTGGGTTAAAATTTCATCTCCTAAGGCCTTATACTTTAGGAGTTATAGCCTATGCAAGATAGGGTTCTGGAATCATATTGAACAGATTCATTGTGGAATTTTCGCTATAAATAATTTTCTGTAACATTTTAGACCCTGAACTCTGGATGATATTCACAGAAATTAGTAAGGTATCTGTGGTAAAATTTTCAGTGTTCGGTTCATCTTACATTTGTAGATACACCCTATGGAAGATAGGGTATCTGACTAGTCCTATTGACTAGTCTCAATAAGGTGTTCCAGGTAAAACAATCATAACTTCTTCCTTGAGTATCCAAATTAATTGAGACTAGTTTCATTAGATAGTGGACAGTCCGTAGTATTTCTAGTATTAGTTTCAGAATTGTATATCAATTATTTTGTGTGGGGCCCACTATACAAGTGAGATCTCTTGGAAAGGACAAAAATCAGCAAGTTGTGGGGAAGTTACCATAAATTTCACTTGGTGCATCAAATTTTGATCAGACGTGTGGCATTGCAGAGAAGAAATATCAGAGAACTACAAAAAATAATTTTTCATACCCAGAAGGGATAAAACATTGGAGATACAATAGAAGAAAGATTTTCTAGCAGAACCACCTCAAAATCAAGGTTCAAAAGTGATACTTGGCCAACATTCCACCCAAAAAGGGAACTTCTACACCAAATAAGCCTCCAGACAATCCTACTTGGACTCTTGATGAAGGTGAAGAAATGTGTAAGGACATAACTGATTTTCAAAAGAAGATAGTAACAGAATATGAACTACAAGAGATGGAAGCTAAGTTGGAGGAAAATATGGATGGTTTAAAAGAGGAGATCATGGAAGAATTAAAAAAAATTGTAAAAGAGAGGACACCTGAAAGTGAAAATGTATCCCGTGAAATTCATGATGAGGACACAAGAAAGGTGAATCAAGAATGGAGAAAATCTAACTTTGGGTTGAAGACCAACCATGTTCCTAAGATCGATATGAGGAAGTTTGATGGTAAGGATCCTATCACATGGATACTTCAGATGGAGCAATTCTTTGATCTACATAATGTGCCACATACATAAAAGGTACAAATTGATTCTTTATATTTAGAACCCAATCAATTTTTATGGTATACATGGCTTTGTTCTCAAAAATCATTCATCACTTGGACAATTTTCATGGAAGAAATGATAGCACACTATGAGGATACAAGGAGCAATACCTTCTTTAGCCAATTGATAAATCTTAAACAAAAGGGTTCATTTATAGAGCACATTGAGAAGTTCCAAAGATTGAATATAAAGGTAATAAATATTCTAGATGAGCACTTGATTGATGTATTCATAGGAACTTTAAGATATAACGTTCAACATGAGGTTTTCCTTTGGGAATCAAAATCATTGGAGAATGCATTTAGGGTTGAAAGAAATGTTGAAAGTAAAAATATGGCCATGGCTACTAGAAGGACCAATCCTAACATATATAGAGAGAATAATGCTCCTTCTTCTAAAAGACCTCAACCTACAAGGTTGACACCTCGACAATTGGAGGAAACAAAAGAAAAAGGTTTATGCTTTAATTGTGATAGCAAGTAAAATAAGGGACATAAGTGTGGTGAGAAGAAATTATTCTACATAGATTGTGAAGAGGAAGAAGAACAAGAACATGAACAAGAACCATCTCAAGATGAAAACGTAGAATCAATTTTGTTTGAAGAGTTGACTTTGATGATATCGTTTAATGCATTGGCTAGAATTAGCACTCCTCAAACCCTCAATATCAAAGGATATATCACAAAGAAAAATTTAATAGTCCTAATTGATTCTGGCAGTACTCATAATTTCATTCACTATAAATTAGCCAAAGATCTCAATTGTTTTGTATATCCAGCACCAGAGTTTCAAGTAATGATTACAGATGGAGGAACTATCAATTTCTCGGGAAAATGAAATAAGATCAATCTTACTATGGGGGAACATGTAATGAATAGTCCAATTATTTCTATACTCATGGGTGGTGTTGATGTTGTACTAGGAATCCAATGGTTACAATCATTAGGAACAATGGCTTTTAATTTTCAAGAACTTTTCATGAAATTTTCATTGGAGGGAAAAGAAATTGAGTTAATAGGTATCACAGGGAAACCTGGTAAGGTGATAAGGTCTAATGGCATGGAAAAATTATTGAAAAAGGGGCATAAAGGTGTTATTTCACAACTATGCTCACTAGATGTTCAAACATCTAAGCCATATATTCCTCTAGATCTCCAAGGGATCATTGATAAGCATTCCAAAGTATTTGAAGATATTCCCAAAGGTCTTCCACCCACTCGAAATCATGATCATGATATTAACCTAATTTCTAGGAGTGTTCCTCCTAACATCAGGCCATATAGATACTCTTATTCCCATAAGAGTGAAATTGAGTGCATGGTTGAAGAAATGTTAGACGCTGGCATTATTAGACCTAGCCAAAGTTCTTACTATGCACCGGTGGTAATGGTATTCAAGAAAGATGGCTCATGGCGTATGTGTCCAGATTATAGAGAGCTCAACAAGATCACTATTAAAGATACGTTCCCCATTCCCCTCATTGATGAATTGTTATATGAACTACATGGAGCAATCTATTTCACAAAGTTGGATCTTCGTTCAGGGTATCATCATATTAGAATGAAGGAAGAAGATATCCCAAAAACAACATTTCGAACTCATGAAGGCCATTATGAATTTTTGGTCATGCCTTTTGGCCTTACAAATGCACCTTCCACATTCCAAGGGTT
>JASDQU010501791.1:66797-83042 GCA_032191745.1 Picea mariana
CTTGTGCATACAGATGTATAGGGACTAGCTCAGGTATCATTTCTTGGTGGCTCTCATTATTATGTTACTTTTATTAATGTTGCAACTAGAAAAACTTGGGTTCATTGCATTCGACAAAAATCTAATGTTTTTGATACTTTTAAGAAATGGAAATATTTGGTTGAGAATGAGACAAGAAAAAAGTTGAAGTGTCTCAGATCAGATAATGGAGGTGAATATTGCAGTAAGGAGTTTGATGATTATTTTTCATACCATGGGATTCGTAGAGAGAAGAGAGTTCCAAGAACACCACAAGAAAATGGTGTGTCAGAAAGGATGAACAGGACAGTCATGGAGCGTGCAAGGAGTATGAGATTACATGTTGGTTTTCCCTTATAGTTTTGGGAAGATGTTGTAGATACTGTTGTTTACTTAATAAACATAGGACCTTCAATCTCTTTGGATGGTAGAATTCTAGAGGAGGAATGGACAGGAAAAAAGGTAAACTATTCTTTTTTGAAAACTTTCGGCTGTGAAGCATTTGTCCATATTGATAAAGAAAATAGAACAAAGATTGAGGCAAAATCCAAGAAGTGTACCTTTATTGGATATGGTGTTAATGATTTTGGTTATCGATTATGGGATTATGGAAATAAAAAAATCATTAGAAGTAGAGATGTCATATTCAATGAGAAGGTCTTGTACAAAGATCCATTGCAGGGAAAGAAACAGGAAATAGAAAAACAAGAATACACAATGCTTGATGAGATCACTGAAAAAGAAATTCCAAAGAAACCTAAAAATCAAAATGTACAACAACAGGAGCACCAGGTACCTCAAACACCTGCAAGTGTTGTTAGAAAATCTACTAGGTTAAGTATGCCCCCTGAACGATACTCTCCTTCATTGTATTATTTATTGTTGACTGATTCTAGTGAACCAGAATGTTATGAAGAGGCAACACAGGTAGACAGCAAAAGGAAGTGGGAGCAAGGGATGAAAGAGGAAATGGATTCCTTGGTAAATAAACATACTTGGGACTTGGTTCAGTTTCCTGCAGGAAAAGGAGCATTGTAGAATAAATGGGCTTACAAGTTGAAGGAAGAAGATGGAGGAGAAAAGCGGTACAAGGCTAG
Source organism: Picea mariana (assembly GCA_032191745.1). Taxonomy (NCBI): domain Eukaryota; kingdom Viridiplantae; phylum Streptophyta; class Pinopsida; order Pinales; family Pinaceae; genus Picea; species Picea mariana. The sequence goes on from JASDQU010501791.1 coordinate 67,913, forward strand.
ACTTGTTGAAAAGGGGTTTGCACAAAAGAAAGGTATAAATTTTGATGAAATATTTTCTCTTGTTGTTAAAATGAATTCAATTAGAAATATTTTAAGTCTTGTGGCAGTAGAATATTTGCATCTTGAACAATTAGATGTAAAAACAACTTTTCTCCATGGGGATTTGGAGGAAGATATTTATATGCAACAACCACAGGGGTATGAGGTCAAAGGGAAGGATAATTTGGTATGCAGGTTGAAGAAGAGCTTATATGTCCTAAAGAAAGTTCCAAGGCAGTGGTATCTAAAGTTTGACAGGTTTATGACAGAACAAGGTTATAGTAGATGTCATTATGATCGCTGTGTTTATTTTAAAAGGCTAGAAAATGGAAGATTTATTATCTTGCTATTGTATGTATATGACATGCTTGTTGCAGGGTCTAATATGCAGGATATAAATGTGCTCAATAAGAAATTAGTGAATTCATTTGGGATGAAGGATTTGGCTGTTGCAAAGAAAATCCTTGGTATGAGAATAACAAGAGACATGAAAAATCACAAACTGACATTGTCTCAAGGTGAGTACACATAGAAGGTGTTGGAGAGGTTTAGAATGCAGAATGCAAAACTAGTTAGTAAACCTTTGGCCAGACATTTCAAATTAACTAAGGAAATGTGTCCCAAGACATAGGAGGAGATAGAATACATGTCGAGGGTCCCATATTCATCAGTATTTGGCAGCTTGATATATGCAATGGTTTGCACAAGACCATATATTGCACATGCAGTGGGAGTTGTGAGTAGATATATGAACAATCCAGGTAAAGAAAATTGGTAGGCAGTAAAGTGGATTCTCAGGTATTTGAGAGGTACTACTACTCATGCATTATGTTTTGGAGGTTCAGACACTTTTCTACAGGGATATGTTGATTCAGATATGGCAGGTGATAATGACAGTAGGAGGAGTACCATAGGGTCTGTGTTTACTATAGGTGGAACAATAGTAAGTTGGATTTCAAAACTGCAAAAGCTTGTTTCACTTTCAACAACAGAGGCTAGTAAAGAGATGATTTGGTTACAGAGGTTTATGGAGGAATTGGGAAAGAAGCAAGAGAATAGTAGGTTGTACTATGACAGTGAGAGTTCCATTCATTTTGCAAAGAACTCATCCTTCCATTCGAAGAGTAAGCATATACACTTGAGGTACCACTTCATATGATCTTCCTTGGAAGATGGACATTTGAAGTTGGAAAAGATAAACACTAGGCATAATCTTGCAGACATGTTAACAAAGGGAGTAACCAGGGAGAAACTGAGTTCTTGCTTAGTTTCAGTTGGTCCTCAAGAATGAAGATGAATATGAGAAATTTTCCAGGTCCAAGAAGGTTCAGAGTCCAGCATATACAAAAGCGGTGGAGTTGTTGAGATCAGTCTCCAAGTGGGAGATTGTTGGTTGTGGATATTGATTATCTTCCTGAGTCAGAGGTCTTTTACTTTTAGCCGTGTTTATACCCCATGAAGTATTTACACCCTAGAAGTATGTTCACTCTTCCATGCAGGGAAGTGCAGAGGGAGGGTACCCCTCTGCGGGGTCCGGGGGGGATATCCCCTTGGTTGGGGGCAAGCGGGCCCCCACCGGGGGTTCGGGGGTGAAGCCTCTGAAGGAAAAATTTCCTTGTAAATGTATATTGTAATTTCATTGTAAATATGGACCGTTCATTATAAGTTCGCAGATCTAATGATAGAGATTATGTTAGGGTTTTTTTCCCGAGGAGGCAACTCTCTTTTATGAGGGAAATGTATTGCGGCTATGGTTGATGGTGAATATTGTATTTTGAGATAGGAGACTGTGAGAGAAAGAAGAGAAAATTACAACGATTTTGTTGTAGGTTGTATCCCTTCATATGCTGGATAATAATAAAGGAAGGACTTGGCAATTTATCTGGTGGATGTAGCCCACATTGGGTGAACCACATAAATCTATGTCTCTATTGTATTGTGTATCTTCTTTGTTTTGTTTATGCATTTGTTTATTTTATTGCCCCACGGTCCTATTTTTTTTAACATAAAGGTCTTGTAGCTTGTCCCAAATCTCTTTTTCTGATGCACATGATCGCACATTAGATTTCATTGAATCTATCAATCCATCCAGGATGGTATCTATTACCAATTTGTTGTTCCTCTTTTCTTCCTTTTGAGTTGCAGTCTTTGGTTTCTTCAAAGCATTGTATCTTGAAGAAACTGAGAACCAAACATCTACCCCAAGATCTTTCAAGTAAGTTTCCATTCTATTACTCCAGTATTCAAAATTGCTTCCATCAAATGGTGGAAACCAATTTGGAATGTTGTCTTCCATTTCTTCTGAGGATCTACCTTCTAGTGGTTAAACTGCACTGAAGGTAACCTTCTCTCATACCAATTGTTGATACTGAGAGGAGGGTGAATTATTATCAAGTAAAATTTTAAAACTTTTCAACTTATACTTAAACCATTCAATCATATCCAATGAGCATTGAACAATAGTATAAGAGTTACACCAGTACACCACAATACACCATGCACAATATATGAGAAAAATCAATAGTTATTGTTCAAGGGAAGTAATGAATTTCAAAGGTAGCTACAGATTCCAAATATAAATGGATGGATAAACCTCAAAGAGGAAGATACAATCCTCCAATATCAATAGAGGCTTTACCTCTCCATCCTTTCCCCTTCCCTCCACCCAATAATATATGAGAGATAATAAAATGTTACATTAGATCATCACCATCAACCTACCATCACATAGAACCTGATAATGCTTCCTGAGACTTATTCAACTTTTGAATTTATCCAATTCTTGGAATAATTTGATCCTCTAGATAATAGTACTCAATGTATTCTCTGAAAATCCTCCAAGTTTCACTCCTTCAATCCTCCCCAAAAGGAAGTTATAGAGAGAATGGTAGACCTTATTCAATTCTAGTTTATTCGGGAGAGAGAGAACTTGTATAGAATGCTCCGTGCTCAATATTTAACATATGATTCTAAAACTCACACACAAGAAACTACAACCCGTACTATTTCCAATTAAATTGGTCTCATTTCATTGGATACTCTATGAATAAGTTATGATTGTTTTACCAAGAACACATGTTTATGACTAGCTTAAGGACTAGTCAAAAACCCTATCTTCCACATCATGTATCTCCAAAATTATAGCCAATAAAGAGATGAATTTTTTACCACAGGTACCTTAGAACACATCACCAAATGACTTCATCCTCCCTTGAAATCCGACCTTCTTTACTTCAGATTTCCTCTGAAATTCGACTTGTGTGAGTAAAATGAATGTTTAATGATATGTATTTATACCCTTTGTGCCACTTCCTTTTAACATTAGAGCCGACCTAAAACTTTCTTATTTTGTAATTATTTTCTTTAATTATATTCAAGGATGACATGTACTTCCTTCTTCAACTCACTTTTTCATATTCAAAAATTCATTTCTCCTCAGCCATGAGGATCCACATGACGTTCCACCTACCACTAGAAACACCATGATGTATACTATCTATCCATGGGTGTTGTGTCTGCATGTGCATTGTCCTTCATGTCCAAATACCTTCATCAATATTCTGGTCCAAAACCAATGATTAGGGTTGAAATCAATGAAAACAACCAATCTTCCAACAATATATACTACATATTATACCCTACACCAAGCATTTCATCTACATACAATAGAAAGATAATATAGCTTTCATTTTCTATATTTTTAAAATAAACACAGTGATGAAAATGACATCTACTATAACCTTGTTCTGTCATAAATCTGTCAATCATCAAATACCACTGCCTTGGAGCTTGCTTTAGGACATACAAGCTCTTATTCAACCTACATAACAAATTCTCATTCCCTTTGACCTCATACCCCTGTGGTTGTTGCATATAAATCTCTTCCTCCAAATCCCCATGGAGAAAATATTTTTCTACATCTAACTATTCAAGATGCAAATCTTCTACTGCCACAAGACTTAAAATAGTCCCAATTAAAGTCATTTTAACAACAGGAGAACACTTTTCATTAAAATCTATACCTTTCTTTTGTGCAAACTCCTTTACAATGGTCTATCTTTGTACTGTTTTTTCCCTCCATCTTCTTTCTTCAACTTGTAAACCCATTTATTCTGTAATTCTCTTTTTCCTGTAGGCAACTGAACCAAGTCCCAAGTCTGGTTATTTACCAAGTAATCCATTTCCTCTTTCATGCGTTTCTCCCACTTCTTTTTGGTGTCTACCTGCATTGCCTCTTCATAACATTCTAGTTCACCAAAATCAGTTAACAATAAATAATACAATGAAGGAGAGTATTGTTCAAGAGGTTTACTTAACCTGGTAGATATTCTAACAACACTTGCAGGAGTTTGAGGTACCTACTAATCTTGTTGTTTTACATTTTGATTTTTTGGTACCTTTGGAATTTATTTTTGAGTGATCTCATCAAGCACTGTGTATTCTGGTTTTTCTTTTTCATGTTTCTTTTCCTACAACTGATCTGTGTACATGACCTTCTCATTGAATATGACATCTCTACTCCTAATGTTTTTTTTATTTTTATAATCCCATAAGAAATTACCAAAATCATTAACATTGTATCAAATAAAGGTACACTTCTTGGATTTTGCCTCAAGATTTATTCTATTTTCATTATCAATATGGACAAATGATTCACAACCAAAACTATTCAAAAAAGAATAGTTTACCTTTTTACCTATCCATCGAATCCTCTTCTAGAATTGTAACATCGAAAGGTCTTGAATTTCCTCTGTTTATTAAGTAAACAAAAGTATCTACAACATCTTCCCAGAACTATAAGGGAAAAATAGCATGAAATCTCATACTCCTTGCACGCTTCATGATTGTCATATTCATCGTTTTTGACACACCGTTTTCTTGTCGTGTTCCTGGAATTGTCTTCTCTCTAAGAATCCCATGGTATGAATAGTAATCATCAAACTCATTTCTACGATATTCACCTACATTGTCTGATCTGAGACAGTTCAACCTTTTTCTTGTCTCATTCTCAACCAAAGCTTTCCATTTCTTAAAAGTATAAAAAACATTATTTTTTTTTCTGAATGCAATAAAACCAAGAGATGATACCTGACTTGGTCCCCATACATCTGTATGCACAAGTTCTAACCTTTCACTCTTCTTTTCTTTTATGAATCTGAGAAATCTGTCTCTCTTTTGTTTTCCATAAACACAATGCTCACAGAAATCCAAATCAATTTGTTTAAGATCTAGCAACAAATTTCTTTTATGAAGTATCTTCATCCCCTTCTCACTCATGTGTCTAATCCTATGATGACAAAATTTTGTATCCACTCCTGTCGAAGCTAAAGATATAAAAGATTCAGTATTACCAGTACATAAATACAATGTACCTACCTTCTCTCGTTTTTCTATCACGAATAATCCTTTGGTGACCCTCCACACCTTATCTGTAAATATGGATATACAACCTTCACTTGCTAACTGCCCTACTGAAATTATATTTTTCCTTAGATATGGAACATGTCTTACCTCTTTCTGCAACCATTGGTTTCCATTTCTTTGCTTTATTTTTACCTTTCCCATTCCAAACATTTTTCATGGTGCATCATCACCCAAATGAACCTGTCCAAAATCATGTTGAACATAATCTAGAAAATGTTTCCTATGGGGTGTGACGTGAAGTGAAGCCTCTAAATATACTATCCAAGACTCAGAAATATTATCTACAGAAAGAATCAAAGAATCTTGTAACACATCACGTTTTACATTTGCTTCCTGATTTTTCTCATGTTGTCCATCTCGTTGTTTCTTTGGAGCTCTCCAATGTTTCTTCAGATGTCCTTTCTTCCCACAATTGCAACACTCTATCTTTCCAAATTTGTATTTGGATCTTCCCTTCATATAATTCCCATGGTTCCCTGAGACTTTTCATCTATCCTTTTATCTTCCTCTGTTCTCCATGTTTAATGCATTGCATGATGTCTCACCTATGATTTTCTTTCGCATTTCCTCCCTAAGGATAACACTAACAAAATCATCGAATTTTAAAGTGTTTGAACCAGAGACATAGTTACTTACAACCATGACCAATCTGTTCCGTCTTTCTTGCAATGAGCACAATATTATAAGAGCCCTCACTTCATCATAAAAATCTACTTTTACATAACTTAGTTGATTAGTAATCGTATTAAATTCATTCAAATGATCTACAACAGACCCACCTTCTGACATATTCATATTAAATAATCAACTAGTTTGGATGCTGAGGTTTTATCATATAGTTTAGCTAATGCATCCATGGGCTCCTTCATTGCATTTTCTTTCAAAATATTGAAATCCACCGACATTTCCAGGATCAGTTGTATCATTCCAAGTGCCTTTATGTCAAGAACCTCCCATTATTCACCCTTCATGTCCATCGACTTCTTTTCTATTTCACCCAATGGTAGGAATTGATTCTTACACTATAAATAATCTTCCATTTACATCTTCCATAACTAGTAGTTTTGCCCATTAAATTTCTCGACCCTAAACTTTCCATATTCTGCCATTGATCCTACTCGAACCATGAACCCTCTTTTCCTATGAGTTACCTTTTGCTCTGATACCATTTGTTATAAAAACACGATCACAGAGCAATAAAATAAAACAAATGTGGAAATAAAACAAAGAAGAAAAAAAATACAATAGAGACACAGATATATGTGGTTCACCTAGTGTGGGATACTTCCACCAGAGAAATTGCCAGGTCCTTCCTTTATTATTATCCAGCAAATGAAGGGATACAACCTACAACACACCCGCTTTAACTTCATATTCCTTCTCTCACATTCTCCTCACTTAGAATAAAATATTCGTAATGATGCATAGCTGCAATACATTTCTCTCATAAAAGAGGGTTTCCTTCTAGGGAAGAAAAACCCTAACATGACTTCTACCTTGATATCTGCGACCTTATAATGAACGATCTGAATTTCATATGAAATTACAATATACATTTACAAGGAAATTTTTGCTTCGGGGGCTTCTCTCCCAAACCCTCGTTGGGGACCAGATTTCCCTCGGACCTCATAGGGGGGGTAACCCCCCCTGCGCTCCCATCACATGGAGGAGTGTACATTATTCTAAGGTGTAAAGTCTTCATGGTATATAAACACGGTTGAAAACAAAACCTTTGAATCAAGAAGATAATCGAGCTCCACAACCAAAAATCTCCCACTTGGAGACTAATTTCCACAACTCCATTGTTGTTGTATCTGTTAGACTATGATCCTTCTTGGACATGTAAAATTTCTCATATTCATCTTCATGCTTTAATACCAACTAAAACTTAGTAGGAACTTAGTTTCTCCCTGGTTACTCCCTTAGTTAACATGTCTATAGGATTTTGGCTAGTGTGTATCTTTTCCAACTTCACATGTCCATCTTCCAAGACAAATCAGATGAAATGGTACATGAGTTGTATATGATTATTATTCAAATAGAGGGATGATTTCTTTGAAAGATGAATGATAGTGTCATTGTCACAGTACAACATAATATTCTCCTGCTTCTTTCTCAATTCCTCCATAAATATCTATAGCCAAATCATCTCTTTACTAGACTATGTATCATCAAATTACTCTACTTTTATTGTTGAAACTACAACAACCTTTTGCAACTTCGAAATCGAACTTACTATTGTTACACCTATAGTAAAAACATACCTTGTGGTGCTCCTCCTATTATATTTATTACCTTCCATATATATATCAACATATCTCTATAGAACAATGTCTGAACCTCCAAAACATAATGCATGAGTCATAGTACCTCTCATATACTTGAGAATCCACTTTAGTGCCTCCCAATGTTCTTTACCTGGATTGTTCATATACCTGCTCACAGCTCCCACTACATGTGCAATATCTAGTCTTGTGAAAACCATCGCATACATAAAACTGTCAAATGATGATGAATAAGGGACCCTGGACATGTATTCTATCTCCTCCTGTGTCTTAGGACACATTTCCTTAGTTAATTTGAAATGGTTGGCCAAAGGTGTACTAACTGGTTTTGCATTCTCCATTCTAAACCTCTCCAACACCTTCTCAATGTACTCACCCTAAGACAATGTCAATTTGCAATTTTTCTTGTCTCTTGTTATTCTCATACCAAGGATTTTATTTGCGGCACCCAAGTCCTTCATCACAAATGAAATAGCTAATTTTTTCTTGATCACATTTATATCCTGCATATTAGACCCCGCAACAAGCATGTCATCTACATACAATAGAAAGATAATATAGCTTCCATTTTCTATCTTTTTAAAATAAACAAAGTGATCAAAATGACATCTACTATAAACTTGTTCTGTCATAAACCTATCAAACTTCAAATACCACTGCCTTAGAGCTTGATTTAGGCCATACAGCACTAGAAAATTTGGGTCATTTTGTGAAGGCTATTTCGACGGTCTTGCGATGTCATGTCGTGGATATTGCGATGAATCTAGAGTCTCTGAAATGTCGTTTTATGTCACGTGGCAATTGCGATAAACTTGAATTAATTCCGCAAGAGAGATGACCCTAGGGAACTTCCCACAATTGCGACAAAAAAAGAAATATCATCGCCAATACGAGAATATAGGCAAACAATGTGAAACCAACATTTCGTCTCAATTGCGACAATCATTGCGAGGACAAATTTCATTGTTTATATAGTGAAAGCGTCGCAACAATTTAATTTTTCATCGCATGTGAGATGACAACTTGTCGTTCTTTATATAGCGAAAGCATCACAACAATTTAAGTTGTCTTCGCACTTGAGACAAAAAATTCCGTTGTTCATATAGAAAAAGCATTGCAACAATTTAATTTGTCATCACACTTGAGACAACAACTTTTCGTTGTTCATATATCAAAATCATTGCAACAATTTAATTTGTCGTTGCACTTGAGACGACATATTTTCGGTGTTCATATAGCAAAAATATCGCAACAATTTAAGTTGTTGTGGTACTTGCAATGCCAACTTTTCGTTGTTTATATAGAAAAAGCGTCGCAACAATTTAAGCTAGCGTCTCACTTGCGACAACAACTTTCATTGTTTATATAGCAAAAGCGTCATAGTAATTTAATTTTTTGTCGCAATTGCGATGAACAATATTTATTTAAAAAAAAATAAAAATTATTTTAGGCTGCAATTTTAATATTAATATTACCATATCCTCCAAGTGGAACATGGTTTCTCCTATAATTCATTGGATAATGGGGATAGGTCTCAATGCCTTGATAATCTGCGTGAGAGGACAATAAATCCCTTAGGCTTTAAATGAATCTTTCGAGGACCTACAAGGGCCATGGACAAGGCCACAAACCACAAAACATGCCCTATATAAGATATCATTATCATTAGAGTGTTATGTGGATGCCATTAGAATGTTTTATGCATTAGGGATGGGTACTAGAACCTTGACCATGGTTGGGTCAGAAGTCGAGGGAATTAGTACCTAAGTTAATATTCTTGATCTAATAGGCCATGATCAAGGCCTCAAACTACAACATAGTTACTTTAAAGTGAATATTTGTCATATAAGTAGGATATGGGTATAATAATGATATTTTTCATAGTAGGAATCGGTCTCAAGGACTTTACCATAACAAAGGGATGACAATAAGGGCCTTATTCCATATATGGATTTGTAAGGCTCAATATCCATGAACATCACCTTCAACATAATCCCTTTAGAGGAAATATTTGGCCTCCAAGTTGAATATGTGTACCATTATAAAATATTTTGCACTAGGTACATGTGCATTAATTAATTATCCATGGTAAGGCAAGGAAAATAAGGCCCTTGGTTCATTTATGAATCCTTTAGGGATTAAGGGACATAATCAATGCCCTAAACCACATAACATGTTGTCTATAGGGAATCATCAACCTTTGAGTGAGATATGGGTATTGTTATAATATTTTGTGTATCAAAGATGGTTATAAAGGATTTAACCATGGTTGGGGGATAAATCCAAGGAATTAGGCCTTGAAAAAATATTATTGGGTTAATAGGCCATGATTAAAGCCATGAACTACAACATGAGACATATAAAGGGGATATTTTGCATACGAGTTGGATGAAGTTTCCATTAGGATTTTTTGTGTAGTAGGGATTTATGTTGGGGCCTTGACCATTATTAGGTGATGAAAATAGGGTCCTTAATCCATAAAGTATGATCAAGGCCTTTAAGTACAACATCATCCCTTTAAAGGGGATATTTTTCATATGAATGAGAAAGGGTTTCCATTAGGATTTTTTGTGTAGACAGGGTGGGTCTTCGAGCCCTGACAATGATTGGGAGATGAAAATAAGGTCCTTAATCCATAAATGAGTGTAAATAGTCTTATGGGATATGGAATATTCTTCAAACAACTAAAAAAAAACTTTTAGAAATTAACTTTGTCCTTGAGCGTGATATTTGTACTTTTAGGAGGATTTACATAAAAGATATTGATCTCACAGATTTGTCTGTAAATGAATATTCTAGGGCCCTAGTCCATGAAAAAGGACTCAAACCACCATACAAACTCAAATCATTGGCCTCTTCATGGGATATATGCATCATTAAGAGAATTTTCATACCAGGCATGGGTCTCAAGGCTTTGACCATGGTTAATGAAGGAAAACAAGTGTTGTATGATCTACATTAGTATTTTAGGGATTATAATATTTAACATATGAATGAGATTTGGGAAATATTAGAAAAATTTAGATGCATTGGATGGATTTGGATACTATGACCATGGTAATGTGAGAAAATAAAGGGTATTAAGATCTAAATGAAACTTTTAATGCTCATGAACCATGCACGTGTCCTTGAACGACTACAAAGTTTCTTTGAAGGGGATATTTGGCCTCCAATTGGGATATGTGTGACGTCAGGTGGTTTCATGCACCAATGATAGGTCAAGGGGTCATAACCATGACAAGGAGAGAAAATAAAGGGACTCAAGTCATATATAAATATTTTAAGGATATTGTCCATGAACATGGACTCAAATCACCACATAGGACCTCTAAAAAGGATATTTGATATCAAAATGGGATATGGGTGCCTATAGTAGTTTTTTCATAGCAAGGATGGATCTTGGTGTATTGACCATCGTAAAGTAGTGAAAAGAAGAGACATATAAAAAAGATGAATATTTGAGGGCTCATCGGATAAAATGGGGTCGTAAACCATTACATGCATCCTTAAAAGGGGATATTTAGCCACCAAGTGGGATACATATGAAATTGGGAGAATTGTTTGACCAAGGATGGGATTCAAGGACTTATCCATGTTAGGATAAAGACACATTAGACCAATTTTATATTAAATAACTCATAAGTGTCGAAATATCCTAACAATCCCCCTTAAGAACAACCTAGGATATGTTTGAAGAATTTACGAAGGTGACACAATAGGATAAAGAAGGAGGCATTAGAGAATATCCCCCTTTAATGACAACTTATTAAACTCCTAACATATATCAAAGTTTGGAAAACTTCACTTCTGTAAGAGACTTTGTGAAAATTTCTGCAACTTGATCTTTTATAGGGAAAAAGATCACTTGGGAACCATTATGATATTTTCCACTCTAGACAGCTATTAAGATATTTCCCATGGTCCAAGGATAAAATCCAATGTATTGTGGGAGTTAAAATATTATTTATGGTTCATGGACCATGCATAGGGTTTGAAACCACCAAACACGATTTATAAATGGAATATTTAGCACAAAAATATAATATTGAATACACTGTGAGGTTTGGCATGATAGGGATTGGTATTTGGGCCCTAACCATGGTCCAAGGACAAATTTTATCATCTTAGGGACAACCGGGTAACATTTTCTTAATATATGAATATAATATAATGATTAAAGGATTAAACTATGCTAAGATATGAGGTTTTACAATAAGAAATTGAAGTCTTAATCTATTATTCTATTTATTTACTGTGCAAGGAGAAGGTAAAGATTATTAAAAATGTGCCATTCATAATTTTGATTGGTTTGGACACTGACAACATTTTCATCACTCATAATGATAGTACAAAATCCATAGGTGGGACATATAACCATGAACCCTAGAAATATTCTTTAGGCACTAGTGATTGTCCTTGGATCATGGTTAAGTCCTTGATACCCATACCTAGTGTGCCAAACCTCTTAGTAACATTCATATTATATTTTGGTGTAAGTATTCCATTTATAGGGCTTGGTGTAAATATTCCATTTATGCAAAATTACTATTACTCCCAGTACTAGAAGAGAGTTCCTTATCTATCACTGGATGAATAAGATTCTTGTAATGCTTTGTGTTGAGAAGGTTAGGTAAGAGTGTAAGTAGAAAGGTTGGGATGAGAAGTATAAAATCTTTTTTCTTGGTTTTTTCACCATGGTGGCCTCATAGCCTAGGTTGGTGGTGCTATCTACACTATATGGTTGTGCTTCAATGGAAATTTTCTCTTACATGACCAATCTCTTGGACCAATTTTTGTTAAAAGATAAGTCTCATTTTTTTGTTTATGAATATGGAAAATTACTATTTCTCCCAGACATAAAAAAAATTATGTGTTATGCATGCTATGTGTCATTGTTTTTCTGGTTTTGAGTTTAAGTATACAAGGAGATGAAGGAAAATTTCATGACGCAAGAGAATAAAATGATTTATACCTTTTCGGAAATGTGTTTTGGATCGTGGAGGTGACCACCCTTCAAACCTGCATTTTTTGAAGACAAAAAAGGTTAAATGACTGAATAATAGTTAAATATCTATGAGGAAATAACCATGTACAAGTGCAAAGGAAGGCTACTAGGTGGGCTTGAAATAAGAGAACTCTTAGCTCACACATACACAATACATAAGATAAGACTCCATGTAAAACTCAAGTGCACCACTATCTAAGGGAGTTTCAGCCTTTGGAATACACTGTGCAAGAACATTATATATGAAGTCTACCGAATAAAATATCATCCCATGCTTGAGAATCCCATGCATAATCAAAATCCATCTTAACCGTATGTATCTAGTGCATCGTCTTCCATACAAGAGGTTCAAGAGAATTGCTAAGGCTTGAAGTTCTCACAAGAATGGAGGGAGGCCATGAAGCCTAAGGAAATGGCTAGATGATATGGAGTTCACTATAGTTTAAAATTGCTTAAATATTTCTAACCTACAAGGTTGCATATAAAATAAATAATGCAATATAGAAGATGAAATACTCAAAGAAAATGTGTCTAAACTTAAATACATGATCGGGTGGTACAACAACTATTTGATAATACTTATTTGAATAGGTCAATGACAATGTGTGGCTTTGATGTAAGAGTTTCACATGGTGTATTTTACAATTACAAAACACAATCCTAAGACTCTTCCACAACTCAATTGACCTTCAGTCAAATAGTTAAATAGTAATCATGCCTTCCAAGTGTTTCAATGTATGGTGATGCAACCTACCATAGAAAACACATGAAGGCATGAGAGACACTATGATTCCACTATAGGGGGAGATGAAAGGGGACCTATGGGAAAATAAATCCTTTATATACAAGGTCATTCTCAAAACTCACATTCTTTTACAATGTGCCTTAAATGAAGCCATATACCTTCTTTGACTTATCAACCAATCCTTGAATCTATGTAAGAGGTCGGTGGGGAGAGTCTTTTCACATAATAATTGGAGCATGGGTTGAGTACAATCTTCATGCCATGGGAAGTGTAAGAGTCCTACATTCCGCCAGTTATAGGTAATGTCATCCATCATTTCCACCAATGATATCATTGTCATTAACTCTAACATTATGGGAAGCACTCTAACATTAATTCTCTACATATTTCATGTTTTACTCTCCATTTTCAACCCATACCAATTTGGAAATTAACCAAAATCAACATCAAGAAAAGGAAAATTGTAGACTTTGGATGAAATATAGTGGTTGTAGGTAAGCATATAGGATATGGAAGATAACAATTCATCATTCACTATCCATTACATACTATTTATATCCTTGAGAGACAAATATAGTTCTTTTAGGAAATTCTTAGAAAGAATACAATAGATCAAACTCTTTCTATCCACACTAATGAGAACTACAGAGAATAATATATCTAAGGGACCATGAAGTACATAAAGTGAATATGTTCCTTATGTTGCATGTTGTAGTGGAAGAGAGTTCCTTATATATCGTAGGATGAATTAGATTCTTGTAATGCTTTGTGTTGAGAAGGTTAGGTAAGAATGTGAGTAGAAAGGTTGGGTTGAGAAATATAGAATATTATTGCTTGGTTTTTTCACCATGGTGGCCTCATAGCCTAGGTTGGTGGTGGTATATACACTAGATGGTTGTGGTTCAATGTAAATTTTCTCTTACATGCCCAATATCTTGGACAAATTTTCATTAAAAGATAAGTCTCATTTTTTTGTTTATGAGTATGAAAAATTACTATTACTCCCAGTCATAAAAAAATTATGTGTTATGCATGCTATGTATCATTTTTTTTCCAATTTTGAATTTAAGTATACAAGGAAATGGAGGAAAATTTCATGATGCAAGAGAAGAAAAAGATTTACACCTTTTCGGAAATGTGTTTTGGATCATGGAGGTGACCACCCTTCAAACCTGCATTTTTCAAAGACATTAAAAGGTTAAATTACTGAATAATAGCTAAACATCTATGACCACCCATATTGCTTGATTATGTCATCGCTCTATGATTTAAATTTTCAACTTGTTACATCCACATTCTCAATCAATGTATTTAGCATGTTTATGCATGGAAACAATTCCTCTTTGTATCCCACCTTGTGGAATTACGAGACCTTAACATTGAAATTCTTGGGTTCATGTCCTTGGCTTATTTTTCTGCTCGCAATCATTTTTGGAAGGTTTAACATCATTGTACATATCATAGAGGAAAGGATAAGTAGGCTTTGAGGCAATGTTGGGTATCAACACCATATCCATGACACAATGAAAAGAATGGTAATGCTCTTTGTCATGTGAGACACAATGAAACATGTCACAAGACTTTCAAAGTTGCATATATCATGTCACAAGATTTTGGAAGTTGAATCATTAA
>JASDQU010501791.1:84192-94787 GCA_032191745.1 Picea mariana
CTTGAGACTAAGAAATAAAGAAATTATATTAATGTCCACAATATACCAGCAACACCAAGAAAAGCTACACAAAATTAAGTAAGAACTACAACTTATAGTTTCATGCTTTTCATCGATTTGGTCACATGTAATTAATCTTTCCCAAAATGCAACCCTAATTATTACTCGAATACTAGTTATTTGCTAAATACAATTTCAATTCCCAATGATCATATTTCCCCCTTCCCACCTATCAATAGGAATACATAAAACTGGAATTTCTATGGACCACTCACCCTCCAAATTCTTCCTTACTACCACTTAATATGTCAGTGCAATATTTTCCACAGAACAGACAATGGGACATTTTTCTTCCTACACAAATCCAATAAGTTTATTACCCTCCTATGCAGAAATGCCTTCATATACCTCTTTGTTCTAGATTTCACATTGTAAAAAAGGGATTCCTCCTTCATAAAATAAAGTTTAAGAACTTTGTTATCAAAGGTTGACATATCCACAAACTATGCTAACTGGATGCATAGAATGAAAACATCTTGTATGGTATTGCCATCTTCACCTCTAGATTAGAGATAGGTTCTAAAATATATTTTGGGACTCTAAAGTGGACTGGAAGTCACTAAGATCTCTTCTTAAACATAAAACACCATGTCCATGACACAATGAAAATAATGGTAATTCTCTTTGTCATGTGAGACACAATGAAACATGTCACAAGACTTTCAAAGTTGCATATATCATGTCACAAGATTTTGGAAGTTGAATCATTAAGAGAAGTTGAAATTATCATTAAGTGTATAACAAAATTACATTCACAGATATATACAAGCCATAGAAATAGACTTGTGTATATTATCAACTATATAATGTACATCTAACTGTCTTATAAAATTATTACATGACATCATGAATTTCTTTTAGTCTTCTTTTTTTCTTTCCAGTTATTAAGGAAATCATCAATGTCCATGTCTTCGTTTACTGGGTTCTCTTCAACAGATGATGTTGTTTGATTCCTTTCACACTGAGTACGCCTGGTCTTGTACCCACAATGTGGATGCTGCTGTGAGGGGCCATCACCTAAAAAAATAAAAAATATTAAATTTATATGGCCAATTTTTAAATATCATTGAAGTAGTTCATTAATATTAAAAAAAAACTCTGCAATGTAATTATTTACTTGGTCCTCTAGTTGGCACCGTTGGAATGGATGTAGGCCTATTCACATGATTTTTAGGTCAAGGATGATCATCTATGCCATTCTCTGCCATTGAAATTTCAAAATTTATAAGTACAAAATTATTAAGTATATGATTAAAATATAGCCATTTTACCGTCGTGGGCCTCATTCATAGGAATATCTTGGGACTACACCTCACTAGGATGGGACTGTTGGGGAGCACCATGATCCTTTGGATGTGTTTCACTATCAATGCTCTGTTGTTTAGTACTAATGGTAGGGTTGATAGTGTTGTTCCCCTGATTAAAAAAAATTAAGACATTAAATTATGGACGATATCAAACATTTACGTATTTTATAAGTAATGAAAGGTTAATGTGGACTGATTTTTATTTACCTTATCCGGTAAATTGGATCTTGGGGTTTGCCCCATGCTTTTCCTATGTATAACAATACTTGTAACCAAGTTGGAGGTCTTCATCCATGGTTTCAGTTCCGAAGTCATCACCCTGCATTGCATAAGGGTATGGTTTTTTAATGTTTTTGGCTGCAATTACCTTAAATTTGTAAGGTGATACAAATAATATTCTTAAGATGTTTGGGTACTTATGATTCATGACTATAACCTCAAGTAGTCTTCCTAGCCTAGCTTGTGTTGGCCATGTTTGACAATCCTTGCTTTGGTTTTTTTCGAAGTGTCAGGCAACCTATCATCAAAATTTTCAAGTATGTTATATATAACCACACTTTTATTTAGATCTAAAGAAAAATAAAGCTAGTGTTGAATTCAAAAAATTGTAATTTACCTTGGTGTACCAGTTATTTGTTCTCCTAATTTTCTCAAAATCTTCTCTTTTGCGTCATCAATGATCGCCTTCCACTCTCTCTCTAAAATTGAGAGAGGACACTCATACCTATTATTTCTTGCTAAGCTTCGTCTATAAATGTCCCAGGTATATTTTAAATATTCACTCGATGCAGATGTGACCACTTTTGTATTGAACATGTCTACACCAAAGAGCCCTTCAAGATAATCCATAAGTTCATTTTTGAGGTTGGAATTATGGAAATTCCACCTCATGTGTAAGGTTGCCCAAAAAATAGATAAGGCCTTTGATTCAGGAGCATCGCCAACTCATCAAGGAGCATCGCCCATGACAAGCGAGCTAGCGTGGAAGACAATGAACAGCTAGACAAGTCTAGCCGAAATTTTTTTGAATTTCCATTTAAGATAATGCACCAATGTATAAATGCACCATTTATGAAAAGCACCTTTGTATATTGTATCAGACCTTGAGCCATATGTTATTGTCTGAAGTAGGTAGGAGGCATTTAATCTAGTTAATGCAAGTAGGTAGGATTTAAGTCTAGATTTGATAGTTTAGAGTTCGAGAGGGAAAACAGATATAGACACCATCATTGTACATTAAAATTGGATTCATTCAGAACAGGAGAAAGGAGAGAATAGCAAGCAGAGGGCTATGTAAAGAACGCCCATGTACATATATTGAATTAATAGAAGAAAGCTTTGATTCAATTCCATGGTTATGTGTTGTTTCTCTGTGTATTGATGTTTTGCTCATGAATGTTTGTTTCCTATCATGCATTTGCTTTTATATGCTGTGTATGTGATTTCATGGTTAAATTGAAGTCTGAGAGGATGAGAGAATGAGTTTCAATTGTTTCTCTAAGTGAGCTAGAAGATTCCTGCAAGGAGTACATTGACAGAAGGGTTCGCTTAGAGGTAGCTTTTGTTCTCATTTCCTTGAAAGTGTAGATAGGCACAGTGCCGTGCAAGGAATGCGCAGGCCAAGCGAAGTCTTAGAGTTGCGATTCTGAACAAAATATTGAAAGACTGCTGCTGTAGGAGGGTGCAGGGTCGAAAAACTTCAACACTTAGACAAGGTTGAAGGTTTGTCGCAAGGAGTGTGTGCAAGAAACTCTCAAAAGGACTTGAGAAGTCAAGACAAGCTCAGGATTAATAGACCTAAAAATTTGTCGAAGGATCACACGGAGAAGTTGTGGTCGAAAGCATTCAGGAAAGCACTACAAAGTTGCACGTAGGAGAACAAGTCTTAATAGAGGGAGCGCTTGATTCGTTTCGGGGCTTACGGAAGGGAGAACGGACTGTTGAAATCTCCTGGAGAGATTTCACGAAAATCCAAAGACCGTTAGATCTTGCAAAGGTGTAAGGATATTACGGCGTGAACAATCAGAGGTTAGAAGCTCAGGAGGAAGTAGAGCCATCAATCTGGAGTCACAGGGATGTCTGATCCACATGTGACATCACATATCGGGGATTCGCGAGGTGAAGTCCCAAGTTGGTGCAACAATATTGCGATATCGTGAGGAGCGATATCCCGATAGGCTCAGAACTGTCGATCGTGTAGGAAGCATGTCAAGAGATCCCAAGAGGTCGGGGATCAGAGAATCGAGATTTGCAAGAGTAGAGGAAACTTGCAGCTTGGAGTCGCGAAGTGTGATATCTCGACAGAGCGGTCGTGTGGGCCACACTTAGAGCTAGTGGAAGACAGGTGGCGTGCTTCATCGGGGATCGGGAAAAGGTAAGTCCCAAATCCCTTGGCATCAGGATTCACGATCCCATGAATTCTGAATTTCTGATAGAAGAACAGAAGGTGGAGAAGTCAAATCCACACGTGTATCGGGGAATCGGCACATCGGAGTTCATAGTTTGGAAATTAAGATTGTTGGTATTGCGAATAGCGATTTCCCGATAGGGAGAACTCCGATAAAAGAGGGGAGAAATTCAGCGTTTGACCTGTATCAAGATTCAGGGAATCGTGAGGCATAAGGGATGTGATTACAGAATTCGCGATATCGCGAATTCCGATTTCCCGACCGTTAAGGGAGATCATTGAAGAGTCGCTGTGGGTGAAGAATTTCCGGTAGGGAATTAGAAGAAAGTTCGAGTTCTTTAGGCCGAAGAGAAAGATGGTCCTGGTGAGAGCGATCGTGCTTCAAGGAGTGCGGTTGGCGTCAGAGTGGTATTAGAGCTATATCTTATCTGTATATTTCAGGAAAGAGGAGCAAGGGGGAAAAGAATCACTCTGATACACAACAAAGTGGTATCAGAGCGGGAATATTTATTTTCTTTCTATAGCAGAGAAAGACAATCACCCGACCTAGAAGATAGGGAGGTGAGAAGAAGAGGCAGGCCAGCAGGAAATCCAGAAATGGAGAGGCAAATGCGAGATCTTCGAGCAAGATTAGAAGATATGGAGGCAGCGCAGAGATGCACAGCCAGTGCTGGAGATCTAAGTGACTTTGAAGGTGAAGTTGAAGTTGAACAACAAGGAGAAGTTGCAGCCAAAGATGTAGCCAATGAGCGACTGATTAAAGCTATCACCAAGATGGGTGTGAAGGTGAAGATGGACATTCCAGTCTATGAGGGGAATCTGGATGCAGAAAATCTACTAGATTGGATTCGAGATCTTGACACCTACTTCAATTATGAAGATATTGAAGAGGATAAGAAGGTCAGACATACTGTCACACGCTTGAAAGGACATGCATCATTATGGTGGGATGAGATTCAAGCAGATAAACACTGCAAGGGAAAGCAGAAGATTAAAAGCTGGGATCGAATGATTGCAAAGATGAAAGCAAAGTTCATCCCAAGGGATTATCAAATTACTCTGTTCAGAAGGACGCAGAACCTGAGACAGAAGCTGATGACAGTGAAAGAATACACTGAGGAATTCTATCGACTGAACATCAGAGTAGGTCATCGGGAGAGCGATGATGAGAAGGTTGCCAGGTACCTGAATGGTCTGAGATACAACATTTAGGATGAATTAAGCATGGTTACCATCAGGACGGTGGAGGATGCTTACCAGATGGCTCTGAAAGCCGAAGAAAAGCCGAGTCGTAAGAAAAGTCAGAGAGGGCAAGGCAGAAGTCAGCCCATAGGCAAGGCAGTTTCCCAGGAGAAGTACGAGAAGCCCAAGTAGGAATGGAGGAAACCTCAGGGTAAGATTGAGAGAGGTGGAACCTCACAGCGAGGACAGCGACATGTTGAACAAAGAGGACAACATAATGACCAGAAGGGAGATTATGCTGATGCAAATACTTTTCCTTGTACCAAAGGTAGGGGAAGAGGCCGAGGTGGAGTAATCACATGCTTCACATGTGTAAAGAATGGGCACAAGTCATTCAAGTGTCCAGAGAAAAAGAAGGATAGTGGAGAATCTCACATCGCTAAAGCGCAGAGGCTTGATGTTGAGAATGAAGACACAGGAAGTGGAAGGTCGCTGATGATGCAAAAAGTTCTCTTAACACCCGAAAAGGAGCTGGAGGACACATCTCAGAGGACCATACTTTTCAGAACCACATGAAAAACCAAAGACAGAAAGTGCAAGGTTATTGTGGATAGTGGTAGCACAGATAATCTCGTTTCGACCGAGATGGTAGAAAAGTTGGAGCTGGAGACAACTGATCACCCGAGTCCATACAAAGTCTCATGGCTACAGAAGGGACATCAGGTAAGTGTCACTAAACAGTGTTTAATTGAAATCAAGATAGGAGGATACAATGATAATATACTTTGTGATGTTATTCCCATGGATGTATGTCATTTATTGCTGGGTAGACCATGGTAATATGACAGAAATGTGGTTCATGATGGGAGAATGAACACATATACTTTAGAGAAGGATGGGAGGACACATAGTTTGCTTCCAATAAAGGATAAGGAAGTGAAGCTAGAAGTAAGCAACACAATACTTCTCATGAGTGGGAAAGAACTTCTCACAGAGATGGAGAAGAAGGAAGATCCACAATTCTTTGTTGTCAGAAAGCCAAGGATTGTTCTGACTAGCACAAGAGTGGATGACTTACCAGATGAGATTCAAGAACTACTGGGAGAGTTCACTGACATCATCATGGATGAATTACCTCATTCATTTCCACCGATGGGGAGTGTGAGTCATCATATTGATCTCATACCAGGAGCCAGTTTGTCGAACAAAGCTGCGTACAGATTGACAATGCAGGAAAATGAGGAGGTCAAGAATCAGGTATAGGATTTTTTGGACAAAGGATTGGTTAGGGAAAGCTTGATTCTGTGTGTCGTTCCAACGGTGCTTAGTCCAAAGAAAGATGGAGGTTGGAGAATGTGTACCGACTCCAAAGCGATCAACAAGATAACCATCAGGTACAGGTTTCCACTGCCAAGAATGGATGATCTGATGGATTGCCTGAGTGGGGCAAATTATTTTTCAAAGATTGATCTGAAGAGTGGATATCACCATATTTGCATGAGGGAAGGTGATGAATGGAAGACAACATTCAAGACAAACGAAGGTTTGTACGAATGGCTGGTCATGTCATTTGGCTTGACAAATGCGTCGAGCACATTCATGAGGCTGATGAATGAAGTCCTGAAGGAGTTCATCGGGAAATTTTTTGTCTTATATCTGGACGACATACTTATTTTCAGTAAGACAAAGGCTGAACATTTGAAACATTTGGCCATTGTGATGAGAAAACTACAATAGGAGAAGCTGTTGATTAATATGAAGAAGTCCTCATTTATGAAGACATAGCTCATTTACCTGGGTTTTGTCATATCAGCAAATGAATTGAAAATGGATCCAGGTAAGGTGGAAGTGATCAAGAATTGGCCATCATCGAGAAATATTTTCGAGGTGAGGATTTTCCATGGTTTGGCTAGTTTCTATCGAAATTTCATCAGGAATTTCAGTGGAATTAGTGCAGTGATGATGGACACAGTGAAGAAGCGACATAAGTATTTTCATTGGACAACAAAGGATGAGAAGAGCTTCAATCTGTTGAAGCGGAAGATAACAGAACAACCAGTGTTGGTGTTGCTGGATTTCATGAAGACATTTTAGGTGAAATGTGATGCAAGCGGATATGCCATAGGAGCGGTCTTGAGTCAGGAAGACAGACTAGTTGCATATTTCAGTGAGAAGCTGGATGAGGCAAAACTGAAGTACTCCACATATGATAAAGAATTTTATGCTATCATACAAGCATTGAAGAAGTGGAGGCATTACTTGATCCCAAAAGAATTTGTATTGTACAGTGATAATCATGCATTACAGTTTGTAAGTCAACAGGAGAAGTTGAATCAGAAACATGCAAAATGGGTAGAGTATATGCAGAATTTCATGTTTGTGATTAAACACATTTCAGGTACTGCTAACAAAGTGGATGATGCTTTGAGCAGGAAATGTTTGCTGTTGTAGGAGTTTCGAATCAAAACATTGGGTTTTGAAGACCTGAGGGACATGTATGCAGGAGATGCAGATTTTGGAAAAGCGTATGAAGCAGTTGAGAATCCAGTTCTTAGAGATCGGAGTCCTTGGATAGATTATATGATCCAGGAGGGATTGTTGTTCAGAAGCAATCAACTGTGTATTCCGAATTGCTCCATGAGGGAGAACTTGTTGAAAGAAAAACATAGTGGTGGATTGGCAGGACACTTTGGCCATGAAAAAACATTCACCAAGCTGAGCGAATCATATTTTTGGCTAGGCATGTGAGTAGAGGTCAAGCGGTTTTTTGACGGGTGTCAAATTTGTCAGCATTCGAAGGGGAGAAAACAAAATGCAGGTTTTTATCAACCATTGCCCATACCATAGAAACCATGGGAGGCAATTAGCATGGATTTTGTATTGGGTTTGCCAAGGATGTAGAGAGGTGTTGATTCCATCTTTGTGGTGGTGGACAGGTTTTCTAAGATGGCAGACTTCATTCCATGCCAGAAGACCAGCGATGCAACACACATCGCAAATATGTTCTTCAAGGAGGTCATTCGACTCCATGGATTGCCGAAAAGTATAGTTTCGGACAGGGACACTAAATTCATAGGGAATTTTTAGAGGACGCTATGGAAGAAGCTAGGAACTAACTTGGCGTTTAGTTTAGCTTACCATCCTCAGACGGATGGATAGACAGAGGTGATCAATAGAAGTCTGGGAGACTTGTTGAGAAGCTTGGTGACAGAACACCATAGCAGTTGGGACAACATATTACCACAGGTAGAGTTCGTGTACAACGACTCAGTGAACTGAAGCACAAGAAAAATCCCATTTCAGATTGTGTACGGGACACAACTGAGGGGAGTTTTTGAAATGATGGATTCAAAACAGACTGCGACTAGCAGCGCTAGTGCAGAAGAATTCGCAGAGGCGATGAAAGAACTTCACAACAAGGTGAAGCAATGACTGATAGACTCAAATTAGGAGTACAAGCGCAAAGCAGATCAACATCGGAGACAACTTCAGTTCAAAGTTGGTGATCTAGTTCTGGAACATTTGAGGAAGGAAAGGTTCTTGAGGGGAACATATAATAAATTGAAAATGAATAAAATTGGGCCATGCAGGGTCTTGAAGAAATTCAGAGAGAATGCTTATGAGATTGAATTGCCGGATGGCATCGGAATATCTCCGACGTTCAATGTCTCAGACTTATACCCCTATAAGGCTGAGGAAGCAGGATCTTGAAGTGAGGAACAGCCAGAGATCCAGTGGCAGAAGCAGATTTCGATAGCAGAGAAACCGCATATGGAGTGCATACTGGACAGACGAGTGGGAAAGAAGACCAGGAGGAAGGAATACTATGAGTGTCTGGTCAAGTGGAAAAATCACCCAATGGAAGATGCCAGCTGGGAAAATGAAGCAGTGATACAGAAGCATGGACAGACCATGCAGGAGCTCATGGACAGGAGCCCATGAAAATTTTCAAGACGAGGAGTATGATGTAGGAGCATCGCCAACTCATCAAGGAGCATCGCCCATGACAAGCGAGCCAGTGTGGAAGATAATGAACAGCTGGACAAGTCCATATGAAACTTTTTTGAATTTCCATTTAAGATGATGCGCCAATGTATAAATGCACCATTTATGAAAAGCACCTTTGTATATTGTATCAGACCTCGAGCCATACACTCTTGTCTGAAGTAGGTAGGATGCATTTAATATAGTTAATGCAAGTAGGTAGGATTTAAGTCTAGATTTGATAGTTTAGAGTTCGAGAGGGAAAATGGATATAAACACCCTCATTGTACATTAAAATTGGATTCATTCAGAACAGGAGCAAGGAGAGAAGAGAAAGCAGAGAGCTGTGTAAAGAACACCCATGTATAGATATTGAATTAATAGAAGAAAGCTTTGATTCAATTCCATGGTTATGTGTTGTTTCTTTGTGTATTGATGTTTTTCTCATGAATTTTTGTTTCTTGTCATCCATTTTATTTTATATGCTGTGTATGTGATTTCATGGTTAAATTGAAGTCTGAGAGGATGAGAGAATGAGTTTCAATTGTTTCTCTAAGTGAGCCAGAAGATTCCTGCAAGGAGTGCAGTCGAATAGTCTGCAAGGAGTGTGTTGACAAAAGGGTTCACTTAGAGGTAGCCTTTGTTCTCATTTCCTCGAGAGTGCAGATAGGCACAGTGCCATGCAAGGAGTGCACAGGCCAAGTGAAGTCTCAGAGTTGCGATTCTGAACAAAATATTGAAAGACTGCTGGTGCAGGAGGGTGCAGGGTCGAAAAACTTCAACACTTAGACAAGGTTGAAGGTTTGCTGCAAGGAGTGCATGCAAGAAACTCTCAAAAGGACTAGAGAAGTCAAGACAAGCTTAGGAGGAATAGACCTAAAAATTTGTCGAAGGATCGCATGGAGAAGTTGTGGTCGAAAGCATTCAGGTAGGCACTACAAAGTTGCACGCAGGAGAAAAAGTCTTCATAGAGGGAGCGCTTGATTCGTTTCAGGGATTACGGAAGGGAGAACGGACGGTTGAAATCTCCTGGAGAGATTTCATGAAAATACAAAGACCGTTAGATCTTGCAAAGGTGTAAGGAGATTATGGTAAGAACAATCAGAGGTTCGAAGCTCAGGAGGAAGTAGATCCGTCGATCTAGAGTCACAGGGACGTCTGATCCACATGTGACATCGCATATTGGGGATTCGCGAGGTGAAGTACCAAGTTGGTGCAACAATATTGCGATATCGTGAGGAGCGATATCCCAATAGGCTCAGAACCGTCGATCGTGTGGGACACATGTCAGGATATCCCGAGAGGTCAGGGATCGGAGATTCGAGATTTACAAGAGAAGAGGAAACTTGCAGCTTGGAGTTGCAAAGTGCAATATCCCAACGGAGTGGTTGTGTGGGCCACAATTAGAGCTAGTGGAAGATAGGTGGCATGCCTCATCGGATATCGGGAAAAGGTAAGTCCCAAATCCCTTGGCATCAGGATTCACGATCCCGTGAATTCTGAATTTCCGATAGAAGGACAGAAGGTGGAGAAGTCAGATCCACACGTGTATCGGGGAATCGGCACATCGAGGTTCGGAGTTTGGAAATTCATATTGTTGGTATCGCGAATAGCGATCTCCCAATAGGGAGAAATCCGATAACAGAGGGGAGAAA
>JASDQU010501792.1:0-16417 GCA_032191745.1 Picea mariana
GTTGTAGAGAGAGAAATAATGTTCCATTTGGGTGACCCAACCAGTGGGGTCCGAGCCATCAAATTTGGTTACATCCACTTGTGGAAGGCATATGTCCTGTTGAAAGTGATGGGGATGAAAGGAATGGGAAGAAGTTTCACCTTCAGTCTTTGTATGTGCATCAGGAAAAGAGTCATTGGTAGTGATATTGAATTTGGTGCAGAGTGATACAAAGACAGATTCAAGCTGGGTGGTCAGTTCATTTTTTACTTCTGCCATTGTGGACTGCATGACTGCATTTATAGATGCATTTATGGTGGTATTGATGGATGTATCACAGGAGGCAATAGTAGCACTGAGTTGTTGCACTTCTTGTTGGGTCTCGAGGAAACTAGATTGCAAAGTGTTGAAGCGAGAGTCTAGTTCTTGGCTACGAGTATGGGCCATGAGGATGGGTGAACTGAAAAGGGAGCGGGCGGGGTCAGAAATTTTTGCAGGAAAATGATATGGATGAATGTGATAAGGGAGAAGAGATGAATCTAATGGAATAGGTCTCAAATAATGGTGAAAAAAATTCCAGACTTTTTTTTTATAGCTACGGCGTTATACTTTGGTCTGAAGAATGTTGCAGTGCTGAAATCCCCAAATTCTTAACTAGAAAGAAATGTGTATTTACTTGGCAACCCGAACAAAGATGCACGGCAATAGATCTCACCGGTTTAATTTGTTTATGTTTATGTTTATGTTCCCCAAGAGTTAGGTATTCAAGGGTTCTACAAACAAGGGTTTTCCCTGTGCTATAGCTCTCTGATATACGTGCGAGGTCCAACAGTAGTACTCAGCCCAATATCTTAGGGAACTAACTAAGGAGGATAGACCATACCCTTAGCCATACTACCCAACTACCCAGGTACTAGAGAGTATCTTCTCGAGTGCTGTTCTCGATGACACTATAGCAGTCCAACAACCGATAGGTTTATCTAAAGAGGGCTTCAGGAAATCTAGGCCGATCCATACACAGGTGTTGTCTGATGCGCTACCACTCGAAGGGGTACCAACAAGGGTTACAAGGGTGGCCAACAGATGTGCACTTAAGAACCACTTGTATTTCCTACATGTATGAATCCCTCAACTGTGGGTTTATGCACGTAACGACAAATCTCTGTGGCTTAAAGACGTCGGAATACGTCTCTACCCTAAAAAAAATACCCACAATTTCTGCCAAGGAAAGTGCTCTGATACCACTTGCAAGATACCAGATATATAAAATATGCAGAACATAAATAAAATGCTAGAAATGGTAGAATAACAGTAAAATATCCAGCATAATCTCCATAATAACACAAAAATGATATAAGAAAAACAATAGAAATAACACTTTGATTCAGAAAGCAATTTTCATCGGCCTCTTCGAGGGGGCAACCTCCAATCGAGCAACGCTCTGTTACAATAATCTCCAAGCTATGGTTTTCATACCCTCGACCCTTATTTATACTAAATATGTCTATTAAGAGAAGCATCTAGAGGAAGATCCTTCTAGAAGTGGAAGCTTCTATTAGGTATTCTTACATCCGCCTTGTTCTATTTTATTGAAAGGCCTTATTAATATTGACCTTTATTACATCTGAATACATTGATCTACCTATGTGCGGGTTAGGACCTTAACATATTGTAACCTTATATTAATGTTTGCATCTTAAATTTCCAATTCATATAATTTAAACCATCTATTTTATTGGATACATTTAGATATGAATTTGTCAAATTCAACATGGCTATAAATAACTAGGAAAATGAAAGACCAACAACACAATGAATTTCTAAAAAACTACTTGAAATACCTCTTCTCCAAGCAGTGATTTTGGAATTGAAGGGTTATTAGCTTGTGGGATTCATAGTTGCAGGCATAACTACAACTCAATTAAAAACAATGACTCTTGAAATCTTGTGACAATGGTTTATATCACTCATGCCCTCCTTCTCCAGTGAAGTTGCTAGAGTGCCTTGCTATGGGAGTATTGTAAAGTATTGATTATAGGTTTGCAGTTGATGGGAGTAATGTAGAGTACATAGATAATATTGATGGATTCTATCAGACAGAGGGAGTTGATCATGATGTTATTGTTACTTCAATATTCTCTCAAGATCAGAGATTTGGTCTAGTTTATATTGTTTTAGTTTGTTATCACTGAAATTTTATCTGCAACATTGCATGCAAATGGTTATAGAAATACAATAGTCCCAAACACCTATTAGTTCACCTGCAGCACCAAAAATGCATTTCCAAGAGGCAAAAACTATACAACTGGACAAAAAATTGACATGCATTGGATCACTAGAGGAAGTGTGCACATAGTGCACAGGCCAAAGAAGCCCATAGAGCGCACAATGCACGAATGTGTATGATAAAAGTCGTGCACTCTTGTGAACGACACATTTATGGTTCTTGTCATCCCCTCAACCACTTATGGACCAGCTCCCAACTTGATTTAACCCTCATATCTGAGTTGAATCCGCATGGGGGGTTGGTCAAGGACCAAAGGGTTCCCTAAAGGGCCCCTTGTTCACACCAAGAACTAGTTTAATAATGTCTTGTGTTGGCACCAGGCCAAAGTGGAAAGAAGGATGATCGTGGGGAAAGAAAGTGTGCAGAAACTGAAGTAACAACTGGAAGGTAACACAACATGCGCGCATGCAAGAAAGCGTGCACAAGGAAAGCGACAACTGGAAGAAGAACAACACGCGCACATGGGAGGAAGACCTAATGTCGGTAGGGTTAGGGTTTTGGTAAATACATTGTAAATGTCTAAAGATCTTGATAGATATAAATATAGATACGTAGGTATCATATAGAGGTTCGCCTTTTGTATTAGTTCACTTTTGGTATTAGTTCGACTTTTGTATTGTTCCATCATAGAGATGTACAAGTTGATGTGTTATGTAATACTGGTATGAACCATTTTTGTAAGTTGTTGAGCTAAGGACAGGGGAGAGAAGGAATATTTGAGGATTACATCACAGGCTATGGAGCCTGGTGCGATCTAGTTCACCTCATATAGATCTTAACCATTTTGAGGAGAATTGTAAGTGCACACCGCTGGAGATGAAGAACTACCATAATAAAAGAGACAAGAGCCAAATCTTTGTGGACATAGCCCAGGAGAGGGTGAACCACGGTAATATCTGTGTAATGTGATGAATGCATGTATATCTTTACTTTCTTTGAGCAGTTAATAGTTATGCTTAATGGACGAGTTAATACATTGTTATAGAATACGATTGTGTTGTTCAAGAAATAAACTGTGAAAGATAAATATGCACTCGTGAATAATAGTAGATTGCAATCCCAATTCGTAGTACATGGCTCTGAAAAATAAACCCCAATCTCATACTCAATCCTAGGCTGTAAACACCTGAGTCTTGCAGCCACCCATTTAAAGCTATCTCAGGTGAGACTGTGCAGTGCATTATGTGTACTGTGTTTCCTTCTGGTCTACCAGGAGGGTCGATAGTTTTAGAGGCTTTGTTGGAAAACCAAAAGACATGAACCTTGGTTCAATAACTCAGATGGTAAAGAAAGAAGGATAATTAATTAAAACCAACAAATGGTTTTGTTGCCGTGTGAATAGAAATGAGAAAGGACTGAGGAGATGAGATAAATTGAGCGAGAAGAGAATGAAGAAAAGAAGAGGGCAATGAACCACTAGAAGGGAATGTTGAGACCTTTGAACCCCATGAAAACAAAAATCGAAGGTACAAATTGAGCAGTTACAGCAAGTGAAAAACAAATTCACCTGCGCAGTAGACTTTTGGCTTGACAGTATTGTGGCAGGTTTCATCACAGAGTTTGCAGTTGACACAACGAAGTCATACAATGTAGTAGAGCAAGAATTTCTACGTGGACCTTGAGGAAGGTACATTCGATCCTTATATACTTCTATTAAGATATTTCTATATAAAAAAGGTGTAATGACAATGGAATCAAATAGATAAACTTCCCTGTGTGAATGGGGGAAGGGGGGGAAGCATTGACAGAGAGAGGATAAATGGAAGGAGGAAAGGATAAAGGCAAGAAGGAGGAGGAACCCTTGGACTCGATCATGATGGACAATGACCAAATCAAGTGGATCTTGGCATCAAAAGGAAAGACGCGTAGCGGAGTACCCTACCAATATAAGGTGAATACCAAGAAGAGAGTCATAGCCACGAGGGACGACTTGGCTAGAGATGAGGAAGAGGTAGAGGATCTTCTGGCTATGGAGCAGATTGAGGAAATCCTGTGTGCAACATACGAGAGGAAGACGAGAGGTCCAATAATGGGAGGAGAAGGAAGCCATCCTATCCATATTAATGTCAGTGTGGAACCCATAAACCCATGTGTAACTAATACACCAAAGACAACACAACCATTTAGACAACCGAAGTTCGGAGGAAGTCCGACAGCAGGAAGTACATCTACACATGGAGCGACAACTAGAGGAGACAGTTCAGAAAGCACTAGTCAAGTATCTACACCGTGTGGAGGAGGTAGTATTTCAGTATTCAGAATGGCAGGACATGATCCCACTATCAGATTACCATAATTTCGAGGAGAATCAGCAGAAGACCCTGAGAATCATTTGTTCATTTGTGAAAAGATTTGGGAAGTGAAACATATCACTAATGAAGATACCAAACTCATGCGACTAGTGATTACGCTAAGAGACCTCACACTAGACCGGTACATGAGTCTAGACACAAATAGTGCCCCTGGGACGGCAAGGACACTGGCCAACATTAAGAAATTATTGATAAATGAGTTCCAGAAGCCGAGCTCAGAGGATCAATACATGAACGAGATGATTGAAATAAGACAGAAAGAAGGAGAATCTGTATAGGAGATTGATCAGAGATTCAAGCAGTTGAAGGGAATGCTAAAATACCTTATGACTGATATGCAACATAGACACCTGTTTGTCAACTCACTACTACCACACTTAAAATATCCCTTATGACAACAGAAGTTTCAGACACAGGCAGAGGCTCAGGCTCTGCAGGTAGCCTTGCAACTGGAAGAGAATCAGTACCAGCAGATGGACTGATCCGGATTTATGTAGGAACACAATGAAATATATAAATACACATAAACACAGAGATGCAGCGGAAATAAGACTTCATTTCATTAATAACAAATGACTGAAATATGCCTACAGACAAAATGGAAATAAACTAGCTAGGGCGCTGGTAGCTTATCTCTGAGAAGAGATGTTGCTGCTACTCGCATCTATGAGAAGATGATTAAAATGAGGCTCTAGAGGCCTTTTTACAATAGACAAGAATTCCAGAAGTCATAGACATCCAAAAAACTAACCCTAGGAGATGAAGTGCCAAAAGTCATGTGGGCCCCGTTTGGGTAAGTTAGTACATCAACTTCTCGGGGTCGTAACTTTTGCATACTATCTCCGTTTTAGGCGTGTGATAGCTCATTGGAAAGGTATCATCAAGGAGATTAATTTTGGGGGCTCAATCATGCCTTCAGCTATCATTGAGAACCTATATCTCAAAAAACCTTCATTTAGGCTCTCAAAATGGCCCCGGAAGTTAAAACCTACTAAAAATAGTAAATTGCCAAAATTGCCAGAACACTGTTTTGAGCCAATTGAAAAAGGTGGGTGGCCACCGATATCCACCTGGATCATGGACCCAGTGATCGAAGAGCTCAAGGAGGATTTGAAGAATCTCACATTTCAACTAAACCAGAATAAGAACAAGGACAAACGAGAAGTCATTTGGTGCACCACATGCAGGACGGAAGGAAACCACAAGAATGAATGCCCAACATTCGTGCAATATATGGAAATAGGCATGCCAAATCTATTACCACAAGGAGGATTATGGTGCGAAATATGCAAGAAATCGAGTCACGACCCTTATCACTGCATGATGATACAGAAATACCAGACAATTCCAAAGAGTTCATATTGCACCTTTTGCAAGTCAGTGGGCCATGACAACAAAGATTGAAAAACTATGGAGATGATGTGGGAAAGAACATCAGATGCATATAGAGTACAGGATGAAATGATGACTGGGCATGAAGTGCCACAGTTCAATCAAGCCCTAGCCCCATACAACATTGCACAACAACAGTATAATATTGCGCAACAACCCTACAATAACGTGCAACCACAGTACAACCCAGCACAACCCTAGTACAATACCGTGCAGTACAATCAGGCACCACAGTATAACTCACTGAGAGGTGATCGAGCAGGCTACAGAGGAAGAGGACGAGCCAGAGGAGGTTTAGGATGCTTTAGAGGACCAACCACATGTCACAATTGTCAGCAACCAGGACATTATGCACGGAAATGTCCACTCCCACCAACAACTTGTATGTATTGTCGCACATCGTACCATGATACAGAGGAATGTCTGACACTATTAGTAAAAATTCAGGAAAAAAGGAACCAGAACAATCAGAATGTTCATTAGATTTCAGTTGAAGCAAGGGATGAAGGATGGCACATCAATATAATTACTCATGGAGAAATGAAAATAGGAAATGACGCAGTTTGACAGGAACCAATGCAGAACCAATGGGTAAATAAGAACACTGACCCCTAGAAGCAGTTAGACACGCAAAAGGAAAAGGAGATCTTTAAAGAAGCCTGACAAAAATTTCAGAAGAAGGACATAGCGTTGACTGCACAACAAAGCAAAGAAGCTCTAGAATATGAGATGTAGCCCAAGGGACAAGTAAATACAATCAAAGGTTTTTTGCAATCATGCATAAAAGTATTAAGTGATCCTTCATCTATGAAAATACTACAAAAAAGACTAGAGAAATGTAGCAGTGAGACTGAAGAAAATCCAGAACCAAAGACCATCAACCACCTACACACACGAAGAAGAACAAGTAGGGAATTTAGACTGAATGCTAACATTGGGGATTTCAACATAGGAGACATTATAATAGATATAGGATCCGAAGTGAATGTATTACCAAAGAAGACATGGCAATGCATGGGAGAGCCAACACTGGGATACTCAAATGTCCAATTGAAACTAGCAAACCAGCATAGGGTCCTACCAATAGGAAGACTGAAAGGAGTGACAGTAGTTCTTGATGGTGTGCACACTACAACAGACTTAGAAATCATTGAAATAGTAGATGACATAACACCTTACCCGACATTTCTTGGTCTGGATTGGGCATTTGACAACCAGGCCATAATCAAATTGAAAACCCAGAAAATGACATTTGAATCCGAAGAATATAGGGTCATAGCACCACTAGATCCATCAGAAGGGGAGAGGTTTGTAGAACCCACTTGCCTGGACTTAGAGGAGATCGACCAGTTGTACATAACAACTGCGTGCGATGAGGACTACGTAAACCCAACTACAAATAGGGTACTCAGTTGGCAGAGAATTACTTCATGCGCAACAGACTTAGACACCGGGTTAGAAAAATGGAAACAAAGGCTACATGAAGTATCCACGAGAAGATGTGCAAGAATAGACTGCACAGTAAGGTGGGTAGGCATAACAATCAAAGAACCACCTAGCTTCCATGGACTAAATGATTTGGAAACATTATTGACACAATACGAAGACGAAGTGTTAGAGAACCAGAGACTATTAGCACTGGATTTAGCACTAAAGGCCACACCCGCAAGATGGTGAGGTGCACACAAGGAGACAATCACAGACTGGTATCAGTGTAAGCGCTTACTGTGCATAATATTTGGTGCAGAACAGAAATACAAAAAACAATAGAAATACGAAGGACAAGGAACACCAATGGAACACTTGGCAAAGTGCAGACTGTTGTGGAAGATGACACCACTGAACGAATGGCCTCAGCACTTCATTGATAATTTAGAGGGCATACCAGTGAACTGGTAGCAAACCAGGAATTATGCAAAGGAACTACAACATGGACGACATTGCAACATAACTTTACAGTCAACTTCTCATTCGAGCATGAGAACCCCAACATAGACGCAACCCTGAAACAGATAAGAGGAGTCATATTCATTAAAGAAATGGAAATAGAACTTATCACATAAGAACAACAGTGGAATAAATAGACATTCAAGGAACTGTTTTCATGTTACAATGTACAAGAGGAAGCACCAAATGAATATGATCCATGCAATATTCAGATCACAGAATTAGAAGGCAAAAGAGATGTGGAAGGACCACCCATAGAGTCAGAAGTCATTTCCATGCCAATCAAGGTAAATAAATTTAACATCGAGACAGCTGAGTAGCCCAAAATGGCCAGCATTGGAGATTATTGGGATGAGAAAACTATAGAAAGCATCACCGAGTTGTTGTGCGAATACAGTGACCTCTTTCCCACAACATTTACAGAGATGAAGGGTATAGTCAAAGAACTAGGAGAAATGAAGATACCACTCAGATCCGATGCGAGAGCTATTAAAAAAAGACCCTACAGACTGAACCCCATATATAAACAAAAAGTTAAAGATGAGATCAATAGGATGCTTGAAGCTAGCATCATCGAACCAGTCGAGGAGTCAGAATGGATAAGTCTGATGGTAGTACAGGACAAGAAACAAGGAAGACGGATCAGGATATGCGTCGACTTGAGGAAGTTGAACGATGCATGCCTACATGATCCATTCCCTACACCATTCATGGTTGAAGTTCTAGAGAATATGGGGGGACATGAAGCTTACTCATTCATTGATGGATTATCAGGCTACCATCAGATTAAGATAGCACAGGAGGATAGACATAAGACCACATTTGCGACAGAATGGGGATATTATCAGTACACAGTCATGCCGTTTGGACTGAAGAATGCACCCACAATATTCTCCAGAGTGGTCGTCTCAGCATTTAAGGAATTCATCCATCAATTTCTTGAAGTATACTTGGATGATTCGACAATTTATAGTCTATTGAAAAACCATGTGGAAGTTTTACGAGTAATGTTAGAGAGATGTAGACAATGCCAGATATCACTGAATATCAAGAAATGCATATTTGGAACACTGTTTGGGATACGATTGGGCCATATAGTATGCAAACAAGGCTTGTTAGTGGATCCAGCGAAGATTGCAGTCATTGTTAACTTGCCAGCACCAAAAACAGTCTGCCAGATAAGAGCAATGTTAGGACACACAGGATACTACAGGAAATTCATCAAAGGATATGCGCAGATCATAGCACCAATGGAAAAACTGTTAATAAAGGATACAAATTATCAATGGAACGACAAGTTCCAACACGATCTAGATACTTTGAAAGGAAAATATGGTTACCGCACCGATATTAGTATTTCCAAACTGGGAAAAGACATTCTATGTGCATGTAGATGCATCAGCAATAGCACTTGGAGCTATCTTAGTGCAGCCAGGAGAGGGAGACTTGGATCACCCAACAGCGTTTGCAAGCAAAACTCTATCAGACTCCAAACATAATTATAACACAACAAAAAGAGAAGGCCTCACCATGGTCTATTCACTACAAAAGTTCAAACATTACCTATTGGGAAAACACTTTAATATGTTTACAGATCACTCAGCCCTGAAATACCTAGTCAACAAGCCAGTTTTGGGGGGTAGAATCTGTCGATGGTTACTGTTATTTCAAGAATTTGACTTTGAGGTAATAGTTAAACCAGGAAAATTGAACACATGACCTGACCACCTATCAAGGGTCACAAATGGAGAATAACCTACAAATTTAGAAGACAACTTTCTGGATGCACATTTATTCTCAGTACAAATTGCTGGTGACTATTTCGTAGAGATCATCCAATACTTGAGCATAGGTACTGCACCACAAGAATATACCACCGCATAGAAGAAGAGCCTAGTAGTCTGTGCAGCCGACTATCAATTGATCACAAGACATCTATATAATATGGGCACAAATAACATCTTGCAAAGGTACGTGTTAGAGAACGAACGACCAAGAATTTTAGTAGAAGCCCACAAGGGAATGGTAGGAGGGCATTATGTAGGAAAAGATACCACACAGAAGGTATTACACGCAGGACTATGGTGGCTAACGATTCATAAAGACTCGAAAGAATACTACCAGAGATGCAATGTCTGTCAAAGGGTAGGCAAACTCAACAGAAGGGACAAGATGCCACTACGACCATAAGTAACATTACAGGAATTTGACAAATGAGAAATAGACTTTGTGGGACCAATTAAACCACCAGCCAAAAGGACAGGGGCAAGATACACTATCACCACGACAAAATACCTAACAATATGGGTGGAAGCCACACCAGTAAAAGATTGCAGTGCAAAGACAACTGCACACTTCTTGTTTGAACAAGTAATCACTAGATTTGGGTGCCCAAGAGTCTTGATGAGAAACCAAGCATGCACTTCATAAAAAAAACCATCCGTGTGATGACTGAAGAGTTTGAAACTCATCACCAGAAGAGCACACCATATCATCCACAAGCAAATGGCACAATAGAAGCCTTCAACAAAATTCTGGAGAACGCACTGAAAAAGATTTGTAATATCTATAGAGACCACTAGGACCTAAAAGTTCTAGTAGTATTATGGGCATATAGGAATACATGCAAAGAATTGATAGGGCACACACCATTCAAACTAGTCTATGGCCAAGAAGCAATAGTGCCATTAGAATTTTTAGTACCCAGCTTACGCGTAGCAGCTATCACACAAATGACAGAATGGGGCGCAGTACAGGAGAGACTGAATAAGTTATTATCAAGGGAGGAAGAACGAATCTTGGTAGGATTCCATCAACAAGTGCAGAAAGCAAGAGACAAAGCTTGTCACAATCGACACATCAAGAAGAAAACATTCAAGGAAGGAGATCTAGTATTGCTCTACGACAACAAATCATTTCAGCACCCGGGAAAGCTTAGAATGCATTGGTTAGGGCCATACAAAGTAAAAGTTGTCACATATGGAGGAGTTTTACAACTAAGTGATTTAGCAGGCACATAACTCAGAGGAATGATCAATGGGAGCCGACTGAAGCTGTACAAGGACAACCAACGACCCACCACGCAGTAAAAAAAATAAATTAAAAAAATCAAGAAGAGAACAAAAAGGAAATGAGACTAAAAAGAACGCAACACGCCAGAATCCACACGAAGTTCGAAACATGAATACAGAAAAGGCAAGGACAACGTTCATATAAAAAGGGAAACAAGTGGGAAAAGGAAAGTCAGGAAAAGAAGTATGACAGGATAGCACTAGGCAGAATTAAAGCACAACAAGGACCGATGGGACATCACATTAAACACACCAACTGGAGATGGAAAAGCAAGTGCAATGGAAAGTATGAAATCATCATAGATGCATTGAACCCATAGTTATGGTGCATTAAATGCATAATGGAGGAAGTGTCCTCGACAAGCTTCATGACAAGCCCATACAACACACGAGCACAGGAGCAACTAGTCTATTCGCAAAAGGAGAATAGAGAGAGATTAAAAGCGGCTAGAATGAACAAAGCGAGACCACAGAGCTCACTGAATTTATTCGAACTCAACAAACATTCGGAATTCACCATGATGGCACCACCAAAGCCAACAGAACCAGGCCAGATAGCCAGACCGACCAGGGTTCAAACTAGGTCACGAGAACCACTGGAAGAAAATGAACAATAGTAGTCAGAGATCATCGACATCGACAAAATGACATCCCCAGAGACGTTATCATCGAACTCTACACCGATATTGGAAGAGATACAACAACCACAAGCAGAGGCCATGAAAGAGGATATGCCAGTAGCGGCACAAGAGCCTCAGAACGAGGAAGCAGAAATCAAAAAGGAAGTGCATCTAGAAAGCATCGAAGCAGTCGTGGAAGTTAGCGGAATGGCACAGAATCTGGAAGCAGCGGTGCAACCAGACGAGTGGAAAACACCCATATTAGGTCAACCAGCAGAGGAGACCACTGGAACTACCTCGACTTGGCCACAATGGCTTATGGGAGAGCAATCAAAATATGCTGGAACTTCGAACCAGCCACTGCAGCAGGAAGACAGAGTACAGATATTGATCTCACCTCGCAAGAAACCTGCAGCAAAAATTGTTCTACCACGCATACCAGTTGGAGTACAGGTAGAACTGAAGCTACTGGGTCACATCGAAAATCTCAAGTATTCCAACCGTGACGTATCAGATGAAACCAAGTTCTCGAAACTTTCACAGAGGGTCTTTATGCAGACCATAGGCATAACCCAACTTGGAGAAACGATCAACCAACCACACTAGTGGGCAACTGGGCTGGAGAGAACATGAATCTTAGGCTTGTTGAAGCTACCACATTTTGGTAGAGGCCAGTATGCAATAGCATGCATCAAGCAGTTGTTAGAATTCACACATGGAGGGGATATATGGCTGGACAAACCTATCCCCATAACTATTGATCTTATTATGCAAATAATAGGATTACCAATCTGAGGTATGGATCTCGCATTGATTTTGGATGATAAATCCAAGGAGAAAGCATTGGCAAAGGAAATGAAAAAGAAATATGTCATTGCCAAGGGAACGAGAGGCATCATGATCAAATGAATCAACAACACAGTTACACAATTGGGCGCAAGGATCTTAGCCTACAAATTGCTAAGAAAATGCCGCAAAGACGAAGTACCAGCAGGAGTCATTGCAGTTGCAGCTCAGTGCGCAGAAGGCACCTCAATGAGTTGGGTGTCATATTTATTGAACTTATTTCAAGAGGAATGCAAAGATGCACAAGACCTAGGCATAGAGTTCCATTACTCATGGTTGATCACCCTAATAGCCTTCATGGGATGGCGAGAACTAGGGTATGTAATTTTTTGTACTAGACCACAGCCAGCAGGAGCGAGATACCTATTACTGAGATCTGGGCCACAGGCCAGACATAAGAGTGAGAATGGAATCATATTTGAGGCATACCTATGGGACATATAGAAATCTATCAACCAATCATGGAGAGTAACACCATAGGTTGTCGTGCGATATGCGGACATCGCCAACATCCAGGCCACACGCCAAACAATGTGGATACAACCAAGGTAGGATCCAAATAAAAAGCGGCTACAGATGCACTACTGCATCACAGATGATGATATCGACATGGTCATTAGTGAATGGCCTAATGAATGGAGGATCCCAGCCATTACCCGGTAGGTACCGGAAAGAACAACAGAAGGAGAGGCAGCGCAGGAGAAAATGCAACCTCTGGAAATCCCAGTGCCCAAGAAACCAAGGACGAGCCAAAGCAAGCCAACTCAGGAAGATGAAGGGTCAAAGCAAATAGGGACCCATAAGGGGAATAAAGAGACTACACAACTGACCAACGGACAGTAGAAACAGGCTGAGGGAGCATAGGAGACCGCCCCAAATCCCATCACACAGGAACTAGGGGGAACTAAGAGACTAGCCATGCAGGCAGGAGGCGTGCACAAGAAATCAAATGCACAATGAGCATTGCTAGACTATATGATCACAGAGGATGATGGGGAAATGATCTCCATAATGGTCCAAGAGTGTCTCGTAGAAGACTTCGATCATGTGGCACATCATAGGGATAAACTATAAAAAGAGCTGGCATAAATGGGACAGTTCCTCAAGAAATTCAGGGAAGTACAAATAGCAAGTAGCAACAGAGGTGTAGAGCCATCGAAACTACAGACCAAAGAAAGAGTGTAGGTATAAGAATGATACCCAATCCACTCCATGCCACATGTAAACACAACAATTTACATCAAACCTATCATGTTGCGCATGGATGAAATCATGGGACAAACACCCTTGAAGGACTTAGACCACATCCAATTGGTCTTGACACAGATGCCATCAAGGGCACTACACAAATTGTAGGTTAGTGTTGACCATGAGGTACAGTCTCGTGCACATAAAAACTTAGTCGAGCTATAGTAAGCAACAAAGAAGCGGGAGGTGCTAGAAAATTTTTGTGAGCAGACCAAATTTGAAACTCAGGAGGAAAAAGAATGTAGGAACAAACTGGAATGAAGAGTGGGAGAAATGTTTGAGAAAATCCCAAACACCGTGCAAGAAAATGAGCTCCCAGTAGTAGAAAAGATCGACCAAGTTGAGCAGGCAATTGATTAGTATCAGAAGGAGATCGAGAATCTCTGAGAATAGCTCACACCAACCAATCCACCAGCAGTGAAGGAACAACGGAAGAAGGAAGCAACAACGCAACTACAGGAGATAGAGAAGCAGGTTAGCATAGCAGCTGAATTGTTTGATAAAGTAGTGCAACTTTGGACAAGATTGGAGGAGGATCCACAGGTCCAACATTGGGACAAGGAAGAGGAAAGGATCAATGCAGTGCTCCAAGAACTCAAACAGAGGTAGAAGACCATACCAATCCCAGAACGAGTCAAAGGGACATAAAAGATTAAGAAGATGCAGGAAAAACTTATCACTATGCAAATGCAGAAACAAGAACGTCAGGCTCAAATAGAGCCATTACATGAATGGGTAGCAGAAGTACTCGCACAGGCAGAAGGAGTTAAAACACATATAGCACAAACCCAGATAGAATGTGCAGGATTACTAAGAGACTAATTGGGTGCTCAGGTAGTAGACACCATCAAGGAGAAGATCACACAGGCACTGACAAAAGAAGCAAAGCTCAAGGAAAAGTTCTAGACGATCACCAAGGAGACCGAGAAAGCTCAGAAGGATTAGGTGACTCGGGACGAGTCACGTGTCATTTTTGGGTGCCTATTGGCACTAGGCCGAAGTGGAAAGAAGGATGATCGTGGGGAAATAAAGTGTGCAGAAACTGAAGTAACAGTTGGAAGGTAACACAACACGCGTGCATGCAAGAAAGCGTGCACAAGGAAAGCGACAGCTAGAGGAAGAACAACATGCGTGCATGGGAGGAAGACCTAATGTCGGTAGGGTTAGGGTTTTGGTAAATACATTGAAAATGGTTGAAGAGCCTGATAGATATAAATATAGATACATAGGTATCATATAGAGGTTCACCTTTTGTATTAGTTCGATTTTGGTATTAGTTCGACTTTTGTATTGTTCCATCATAGAGATCTACAAGTTGATGCATTATGCAATACTGGGATGAACCATTTTTGTAAGCTGTTGAGCTAAGAACAGGGGAGAGAAGGAAGATCTGAGGATTATATCGTGGGTTGAGGAGCCTGGTGTGATCTAGTTTACCTCATATAGATCTTACCCATTTTGATGAGAATTGTTGTAACACACCCACTTATCATAATTTAAAAATTTTGGGTTAATCTCCCACCTCTTGAGAAATCTTCCACAAACCTGCATTAGCGAAATGCCAATCCCTGGTTCAATATCGGGATTCAGGGTTTCGGAGGTTGCGGTGTCGAAGGTCCCTGTCCTCTCGAATCCCCGATCACCGATCTCTGATTCACTCCTTGCTTGCCTCAGCCCCATTTGGCTAAGCCTTTGGTCCACACGACCAGTTCCTATATGACCCTAGCGACAACTTCTCATCGGGGTTTCGGAGTTTGCGGTGCCGAGGTGCACATGTACTCAAAAATCCCGATCCTCCGATCCTCGATGTGCTCCTAGCGTATTGGCTCTCCGGGCTAAGTCCTGGCCAATACGACCACAACCTTCACAAGGCCATAGTCTTAAATCCTGTCGGGGTTTGGCGCCTTTCAATGTCATGACACACAAGTCCCCTGGACTCTCGACGCGCCTTTACACTGGCTAGCCCCCTTGGCTATACCATGGTCCATGTGACCACTTACCATATGACCGCCGCCATATAACCTTCCATCGAGATTTCGTGCTCAACTTTCCCGATGGGCTCCTTCAGATTTTAGCCCTTCCTGGCTATGTCCTGGGCCCATACGACCCTTTCTCATGTGACCACCGTCATACTCTATGTCAGGGTTCAGGGTTTCGCGACTTCTCCTGTCATGATTTTCTCGTCACTGAGAATCCTGAAATGCCGATCCCCGATGCACGTGTGAGTTCCCTCCTCCATGTCACCACTCCCATGTCGCTCCATCGGGTATCGCGATCATGACTCCATCATGCGATCGTTCTGTGTCATCGACAACCCCGACATCTCGATTCCCCGGTTGGCCGACAGCTGGCCTCCACTACGCCTCTGTCCTCCTTTACTGTCGGGATGACAGCTGGCCCCCACTCATCAGGGTTTCGCGGATCGTGAATTCAAAGTGCCTAAACATCATGTCTCGGGAATTACCGAATTCCCGATGAG
The DNA here is from genome assembly GCA_032191745.1 of Picea mariana. Taxonomy (NCBI): domain Eukaryota; kingdom Viridiplantae; phylum Streptophyta; class Pinopsida; order Pinales; family Pinaceae; genus Picea; species Picea mariana. Next base: position 16,182 of record JASDQU010501792.1, read on the forward strand.
ACCACACTCCGATGGATTGCGATGATTGCCACCTGTCTCACAGATGGACGACTGTGATTGTACCGGGATTTTCCCTACAGATTTCTTGACTCTTCCCAGATGACGGAAACCTATCCTCCACCCTGACTCTATTGGTCCCACCATACTCACATCACTATCGAGATATCGCCGATCGCGATTCCCAGCGACGCAGTTTCCTTACCTTTGAAAACCCTGATTTCCTGATCCATGATTAT